>JAUTBV010121429.1:0-13059 GCA_032361325.1 Lepetodrilus fucensis
GTTCAAACCTTTAAAGTAAATCATAATTCCAAGACCATGAACTATATAAGTATTTGTGAATTTTTCACTGCCATGTCCCCCCTTAAATGATATTATTCGAAATTCTAAAAATAGACATGACGCACTTGCAGCCGTTATTGCAGTGCGACTACTTGTTCGAGGGAATATTTGGATGGCTGGACTGTACCTCGAGTTACGACTCATACTGCCAAGATTTTTCTGTAAAACTGAAACTTGGGACATAATATAGCGCATGTGTCACTCTGACCTTTGACTGCCAAACCAGTCTGTAGCTGTGACTGTGCTTCAGTTCATCCATCACTCGCTGCACCGTCGCTGCTACTTCCGTACTGTATGTGTCCCCACGGTTAACCACCTGCGATATATAAATAAAAATAAAAATAAAATAAAATAAAAACAAAAATTAAAATTAAAATCTTGAAAAAACATGCAAGAACTCTGCATTACTTCTTCAAATGACAAATAGGATATGTTTCAGTTTTATTTGTTGTGTTTTAGATGAATGAATGAATGAATGAATGAATTGGTGCTTTATGTTTCACCCATACATGATGACTGTTTTTTACAAATCATTATTTAATATCATTATTATTGTTATTATCATTATCATTATTTTGTGCACCTCTGAAAAGGAAACATTTTTTGATTGACAGTATTACTGTGCCAGGTGTAAATATTTAGTGTTTAATGTTGTAAATAGTTATCATTTTGTTATCATTATCACAGATGTACTACTTAACGTCAATGACAAAAAAAATATCCGAAAAATAAATAAATAATACTGTAATAAACAGAAAATATTAATAAAATATTTATAAAAACATGCTTAATTTCTGTGGTCAAATTTTAAAAATAATCAAATATTATCATAGTAGGATTATTAAAATAAGTAGTCCTGTTTCCTCAAAATCAGAAATGAACAAAAATATGTTTGTCAGAATTTGACATTTAAAAAAACTTACTTTGAGTGGTAGAGAATGTGCAGAGAAGAGAATCACAACATCGTCACGATCTTCTTCCGGGAATTTCTCGAGTTCATCCCTGATATTATTTACAATGGCCTGGGTAGATGTAAAAGAACACATTGTATGAGAAAAGACACGAGAAAAAATCCATAATAGTTAGAATACTTAACACAGAAAAGCTAGTTTCACGTTGGTCGAAGATATATTTTGCAGTATCAGTAATTCCCAGTATACTTTACTAAAATAGATTATATTTGCCTTTACTAAAATAGATTATATTTGCCTTATTTGATATTAAATGAATCATTTCTGACCTTAATGACCCCTGGGTGTGTGGGCCAGCGGTCGATAATACTCCATACGAGATTGCTCGTCGCCGAGCGCTGCATGTAGTGTCTGTAGATGGCATTCAGGCTACTTCCTGTTGTGGAACAACTGTATTGTGGGTACTGGGTGAAGGCCACTGCTCGTTCAATTCCGTCTCTAAAAAATAAAATATATTATTTCTTTTGTCACTTTTTGTATTAATAGTTCCAAAAATTTATGTTTGTCAATGTTTTCTAGTACAATATAATCGACCACAACCTATTAATTACTAGGGCATTTAAAAGTGAAGAATTAATACTATAAGACAGGGTATCCTTTCACGAAGCTCTCTTATCCACTAAGAGACCATAGCGCTCTCTTTGCCGATAGCTAAAACACTGCAAAGAGAGCGCTATGGTTTCTTAGCATATAAGAGAGCTTTGTGAAAGGCAATCTAATTAAAATTAGATACGAAAGTATCGCTCCAAATATTACTGACATATGCTCAACAACGATCTAACACAGCCGCTGTCGGATTGACCTTTGACATTAACCAATCACAGGCTCACTTTTGCAAGTCTTGGGGGTAGATTGGTAACTCGCAAGCATCACTTTCCCGCCTCCCAATATTGAGCGCATCCAATGTCTTGGTGTACAGAGATTAATGTCAAAGGTTGTCCAGACGGCAGTGTGAACGCGATTGCGTTAGATCGTTATTGAGCGTATGTCAGTAATATTTAGAGCGATACTTTCTAAAGAAGGGAAGTAATCAGAAATATTCTCCACATTTATGGTTACAGGTGAACATACAGTGCACTCTGCCAATACCGACATCTCTGTACTCGCAATCTGCAAATTTCGACATCATTTAAAAGTCCCGACTAGCACCAGTGCATTTATCATTGGTTAACAGTTGAATAAACCGGCATCTCTCTATTCAGTATACCGGCATCAACAAGTGGACCAGATGCGTTAATGTACTACTAATGACAGCCGTTTAGTTGGTTGTCGTACTATAGTCGCGGAACACAGTTATTCAATTGGATTACTATCTGTCAGCCCATATACTTACTGAATTTCCCATCTTTGAGTTAACCAGCTTAACATTCCGGTAATCATTGTGAAAACAATATTAGCAGCCATTTAATTGGCCGTCCAGGTCGCATGTAATTTATTTGAATATGACATGACACACAGTTGATCAATGGGATTGTTATGCAAGTATACTGACTAAATTAAGATGACTCTTTTTAGAGTTAGATGTGCTATAGTAAATGTAAGTACATATTTGTATGCAACTTGTTCAAATAGAGCTAGATTGCTAGTATCACATCATCATTGCAGAGCGACCAGCAAAACGTAAGCGTGTCTTATATGTGTCAGCACGGATGATTCAACTTATAGTTGCATATGACGTTGACCAAAGTCGAATGGAACTCTTGATAAACTGAGTAATCCGGCACACTCTCAAAACGGCATATTATCTTGGTCCCAACGAGTGCCGGTATTGGCAGAGTGCACTGTATTATATATGTGAGGTCTTCTATCTGTCGTAGTAAGTATTATATACAAGATCTATCTGTGGTATTTCAGTGGAATCCTCCCAGCTCCTCCATTGTCACATACCGCGACTCCCGCATGTACAGCGCCCCCACGGGAAAGGGAGACAAGCTTGAAAGTTACGTGAAGCTCAGGTACATGACATCACGTGAAATCATGACTTGGTATTAAATATTTGAACACAGTGGTAAAACCTGCATGTTAGTCACCTTACTGTTCTATGTGGCATTTCTAGCCGCCTCCAGCTGTAGCAAGGTGAAGTTCTATTATTATTATATTCACTGCATGCAGGAATTGTTTATGCTCTGCTTGGCATATTGAGCTGGTAAAATATTAATTTAATTAACAATATCTGAATGTGTGACAAAAGAAATGATTGGATGATTATTTACAAGTTAAATGGTGTTATTCACTGTTAAATGGTGTTATTCACTGTTGATTTGTTATTCAATGTTTTCCACGGTACTGGGATTGCACATATTTAAGCTTAAATACAGAAATGAACCTTGTTAATTGAACACAATGTGAACCGAATTTAAGCCCAGGGTCTAATTTCGAAAAAGTTAGCTTTTTATTTTATGGCACTTCAAGTATAAGTATTTTATTATCTATTATTCATAGAGACTAGAAGATGACAGGCATTTCGTAAACAATGTTACAGCACTATTTATGTTAGCAATAACGATGTGAAGAAGCAACATTTTCTGAAATTACGTTTTTATTAAATTCAAATGCCTTTACGAAATTATGTATTTACGAAATTAAGCCCTGGGGCAAAAATAAGATTGTTTTTACATTTTATTTTGTTTGACCATTGGCTTAATACCGGATGGGTTTGAATACGTGCAGTGCGGGTCCGTGTACAAGATGTGCGTGCGTGCGTGCGTGTGTGCGTGTGTGATGTTAGACGTTGATTGTGTTGTCCTCCACAGTTCATCCACCTCGCAACTGCCGAAGGTGCCCAAGCGTGTCCCCCGCCCCCTCCCTCCGCGCGCCTTCTCCCAGACCGGCAGCTCGTCCTCCTCCTCCTCCGTGGCCACGGTGACCCTCAGCACCTCAACTACCGCCACGTCGCCCACCAGGGTGGCCCTGTCTCACAGGTACCCACCCATCCCACCCCGCGGACCTCGCGGCCAGTGTTATCTAGTTAATACAGTTATTCTTTTTATTTGTCAGTTCTCAGTTTGTTCTTTTAGGTTTACTGCAACATTATAATTATAATAATATGGACATTTATATAGCGCCAAACTCCGCACCATAAAGGTACGCTCATAGTAAAATTATCCGCTACAGTTATTACAGGGTTCTTCCCGACATAAAAATTAAGAGCCACGTTATGTTTGAAATAATCTTGATATTTAGTCAAAGCCCCAAAACTGCTTTATTTTGAGATGGGGGACAATTTTTTCAGATTATTATTTTTTAGAACGTGTTCATATTTCATTAAAGTTTTTAATTGTTTCGTCAAATTCCAATTTATCATAAGGATAATCTACTACGGTCTTTGGAGGTTTAAATCTTGGAACTGAATTGCCCCAAAGTAATTAGTCCTGTTGTGTGCAGTGATATGTCAGTATTACGGCAAGCGTAAGTATTATCCATGGCGCTCCAGTATATGACGCCAGACGTCTATGGTAGGCGTAACTCGCTACTTAGCCATAGACTATGCCAGTGCTAATGTTTGTAGTTACACTTGTCTGAGAGCTACAGGAGGGACCGGGGGTCTGTTGCATGACACTCTGGTAGGCAAGGTCAACGCTTCCTATTGTGGCGGAAGCCCAGTTACAACTATTGTAGCGCTACAAGAGTGTCGTGCAATGGGCCCCAGGTTGTAATTGAAAGGTAAGAAACCATAATGTTTTTGATATCCCGATTTTATGCAAAACATTAGCTTCACAGTGTTTACTTACGCAGAAGTTACAAAATAACATGTGCCATCTCGCTATGTATTTGCAGCAATATACAGTTTACAAATCTCAATACCAATGATAATGTAAGTACAAAATAAGGAGTAAATGCCATGATTCCTAATGAATTGTGAACAGTTATAATAGAATTGATTTGGTGGGTACTAGTACCTAAAGTACACTATTGACTACGGTCAGATTCTTTGTGATACAGCAAGGTCAGATAATACTGTGCATTGTTAGGCCAGCATAGTACATCTAAGGAGTTTACTGTAATGTCTTTAACTATGAACAATGCTGTGGATTTGTTGCTAGTCCTCACTGCTATGCTTGCAGGTGACATGAGGTCTGTCTACCCCCTCTCAAGGATATCTTCAACGGAAAAGAACCTGTGTTTGCCTCGAAGCGATACCGGCGTCACAACATTCAGAAGCCTCTCCCCAGTCCGCAGGGCCGACCCCTGGGTCAGACGCCGCACTCCGCCAAGAAATACCGACATCGCTTCTTGTCACGATCTGACCAATTCTTCTCATCATAAATGTTTCTCATTGTTCCCTGTGATGTTAGCGTCATAGATTGTCAATGTTTAGGTCACGATGAATCACAACCCTGCCATTGACCCGATTGCCTCTGTGCCTATTGCTTAGAAACAGTACTAACGATGCCATCCATTTACAGCATTTTGATTTTAAAAATCTAGATGTACATATCAAGTGTGTGGAATACATATATTGTATGCTTGTATATATTTGTAATATTCCTAATACAAAGGAGACATTTACACATGGCTATGAATATGAACCATGTCAATTGATACAAGATCTTCCATTCCCGCTCACCATGTATAGATGCTCTGTTATTTGGGCGTAGTATATATATATATATATATATATATATACTCAACACAATTAATTAAGGGCCAGTAGCATTTTTGGCCATGTAGGCGATAGTTGTTACGGGAACGCGATAGTCGAGTTGAGCGCATTAGCACCAAAAACTGTTTTAAATAAAACAACCGAGAACTCAACGAGTGTTGACGGCAATACTGACCAATCAGAAAGACTGTAGTCAGCTGGTAGGCAGATATGAGGGCATAGCGCACTGTTGTCGAACATCACAACTCTTGTGGACCCCCGTGAATCGGAGAGTGCGTTCGCGTGTGGGATCACGACTCCATGTCTTGTGTTCTTGGGTGTTAGATTTGAATTTACTACCCTATTTCTGAATGTCTACAGACTGCAGGTACTCTATACAAACTTGCAGACACATTGGAAGAACACTGGCACCAGATTTCTAGAGCCAAGCTCAGAAATGATGTAGGAAGGCCACCCATAAGAATCTGTCCACCCTTAATTTGTTTTGTTGAGTATGTATCTACTCCTGCTGTGAGATATTTACATTTATAATGAATTACCTCATTGTTACACAGTTATCTCAACATCCCATGTCATCACTAACAACAGCTACTGAAAATATTCCAAAACATGAAACATCATTGATTATCAATTCTTACCACCATATGCCTTTCAATCACACTAAATTATTAACCTATACATTTTAATTAAAATTTTAGTTTTCATACAAGCATAATAAGCTGAGGAAAATTGTTTGTTTGAAATATATTTTGGGAATTTCTGTCTCGACCAAGTAATAATCTATTTTGAGTATTCTACAAAACAATATTTTTTTATGAAGCACAAAATGTTTTACATCGAATTGACCATTACATGTTAATGAACAGTTCCAAGTATATATTTCAGATATTATATACAGTATTACACGTGATACATCTGTATTCAAAATTATTACTATTTTCATATGGAGATGTTTCGTGTCGATATGTTAACAGCTCAGCTGCTGGATAATTTGTTTGAAGACGGAAATAGTGTTACTGACGCTCCCAATTCAAGTCAATATATTAGACCTTGAAAATACCAATATTTGCATTCTGTCAAAATATGTTTTTCAAATGATTTGAAGACAACTCACTTTCAGTGTGCCAATTATAATGAACAGTGACATATTTAAGTTTGTAGATCTCTGAATTGCATGTGCCAAAGTGGATGTAATCACAGGTGTACTTGATGGATTATTGTTATCATTTATCATCATCATCATCATCATATTATTATTATTAATATTATTATTAACATAGTTTTTAGTTTAGCCACAAAAAGGATTTGGTTTTAAGAAAATGGCAGATTCCTGCTGCGAGGTAAAACAATAACCGACTTTATCTTTTGGTGATGACAAGTATTTGGCTCATTTGTGTTGGTATGGGTGTCTGTTGGTGCCGCCCTACAAGGAGAGAGTTACAAATAGCTAGCAGTGTCAAACTCTCAATTGATGGAAATAGTAGTTAGTCGACTCCCGTTTATCTGGACTTTCAATAACTGGCTCCCTTGCTATCATCATGCTTTTGCCTGGGAATCAATATCTTCCTCATGTTAAATGGCTCAGATAACCAGAAGTTCTGTTTCCGTTTATAAGTTGGACATTTCCAGGACACAAACGGACAAATTAAGAAATTGATCATGTTCAGATAACTGGACGACAATTTTTGTATAGTTACAATAAGTATAATAGATTATATTTGTTTAGCAAATCATGAAAGGCATAATAACAAATTGTATATCATATCACATGTTACAACAGCTGTTGCAAATAATGAGTTTCAATTATCGGTATGTTGGATTAAAGATTGAGTAAATATCAAGGAATTGCAAACACATTGCACCGTCCAGATAAACGGAGGGTCGGCAGTATTAGTATTCTTGTAGCACTGTATAGTGGGACAAGTAATTGTTCTATTGTATACAGGTATAGGTTGTTGCCATGTACGACATTCACTTGTTGTTTCATCACACACATATCAATGTATATTCTGTTTAGTTAGTAAACAGCGTATTTGTTTACCATAGTTTCATGATTGCAGAACATTTCAGCCAGGCAATAAAGACACAGATCTCAGGTATTGCAATATTAGGTACAAGATTTACAACACAAATATTTTGGTAAATCTCTGGATTCAGGTCATAATTATCCCATGCTTTGTGTGAGCTATAAGTTTTCTGACATTGCCAATACTGCTATTTCAATTTCAAATTAATCTAAATATTATTTGTATACATTTTTTTATGTTATTGGTTCTAGTGATGAACTTTGTACATTGTAGCATGTATACATGCCCATCCCTGTACAGTGCACATGAATTTAAACCCTGTGTCATAATCATTTAAAGTCTTGATGGCTGGAGCCAATGCTTAACCAATCTCAAAGGGCAGTAGAGGGTGGAGCCAATGTTTTCTCAATTTTTAAAAGTATGGACATTATTTTATGAATTGATAAGACTGCCATTTGACAGAGATAGGAAAATCTGGCCCTGAGATTACGAAACTTTTCTGAGTACGTTTTTGTGCTCAATTCACGTGCTATGAAAAACATGACATGACATGAGTTGAGAATGAAATCGTACTCAGAAAAGTTTCGTAATCTCGGGGCCAGGTAAGATGACGATATTGTGCATCACTGGAGCACAGAAGCAAGCATGTAACCAGCAATGAGAGGAATCTGAACCTCTAATATTACCTCTCTTTCATATACGCCTAGAGGCCCATCAATACTATTAAACTATGTAACAATAATACCATCACATGGTATTTTGCACATGTTGGCGATAATCATTCTATTGCATACCTGATTGTGTCGCTCACTCAGTCAGAGGATGGTTGTGATTATCTTTGATTGACAGGTGCCACTCAAGTTTAGTAGAGAATGGAGTACACGCATATCACATATTTTCAGGCGGGGCAGTCCAAGAATAAGTACACTTCGTCTTTTGGTATGTGCAGTATTTCCTAACATAGGTCATGCCTTTACTACATTATATGCATTTACATCAACAACCACCAACTTGTTTAAGTCTTCTTTTTTTTTGGTGATAATATCTCACTTTAGTTAGCAAGAGAACAGTAAGCAGACATTACGATGGATACATTTAGAGTTTCATTGACCTTGTCCATGTTCCTGTGTTTTTTTGTAAGAGACATTTTGTATCATAATTCCGACAATTTGGTTCTTTCTATTTCCAGTGAAGATTCTGCGGGGTAGGCAGGAGTTATGGACATGGCTGTGAACAGCCTACTTACCAGTACTTGGTGGTCAGAGTGACACACCACTTACCATACTTTATTATTTGAATGACTTGCATGTACATAGTCTTTAAAGTTATCCTTATTTCTCTTATGTTCTACGTTTATGGTATTTTAATTATTTTAGAGTGGAGATCGGGTTTTTCTATCTTTTTCATTAGTGCAAGTTGATGTGATGAATGCATGTAAAGGATTAATCAGTGTTTTAATGACCAGACACTGAGACTGCCTTGACACCAGTGCACACTTGACATTAAACACACTTGCACTTGTTCTCTGTCCTCAGAATCGAATGATAACACCAATTTGTGCTACGCAACAATATCACTGAGAAGTATTGCCACCCATGTGAGAAGTAAGCACGAGACATGTCCTGTTACTTGGCTGGCATTTACTATCTATATATTGAGTCTAGGTTATTTTAGTTTTCTACACTTATTACTATTGTCAACTAACAGGAATATTTTACAATAAATATATCAAGCATGGTATTTCTGCATCAAATACCGCTATACTAATCCAGATGAATGTAAAATATAATACACTCATTAAACTAGTTTAGAACGTTATGATATACATATCTGTTATACTATTAATTAATGTTATTTGTAAATGTATTTTAGTTTTGAAACTAACTTTAGCTAGCAGATATATACTACCTACATGTCATGAAGACAATTCTGCTGAACTACTGTAAGATTATAGTATAAAGATTCCTGTCTTGGTGCTCTGATGTATTCTATTATCATGATAATTAATTTGCATTTAAGTAAGCACGTTCAGACTATATACATGATATATAAAACCAGGTGCCATGACTATATACCAAGCCGTGGTTTCATTTAGCCCGCAGTCATTATGTTAATTATCTAGTTTAAACAGCAATAATGTTAATTATCTAGTTTAAACAGCAATTATTCCTTGCTATTTGTACAAACTCCTTACACTACTTATATTTCTTTTATCGCAAAACTTGCATTTTAAGAAAAGCACAAAACTAATTACTGTAATACTGTTGACACACCAAATACTAATGTACATTGAAGCACTTTTAATATGGTTATTAGATGTTGTTGATACACCAAATCCGGTTAGAAAGGCTGAAAGCGAATCAATCCCCAAACCACATCATACGTATAACATACATTTGTACGTATCACGGTATGTAGAAGTAAACATTTTGGTTTCAGTTCTGTTTTTGGTGAATGGATGATAATCATAATGGTATTGAAACATGTAGTGATGTTGGTGTAACTTTTAATTTAAGGCGATTCAAAATGACTTATTAAAATAGAATTTAGTGTGTCTACAGTATTATATGCAGGTGCACTATATATACCTCTGGTGTGGAGAAGTTGTTGAAAGATGATACATTCCATCCAACTCTTCGTGTATTTGATCTGCTTGCCCTTCTCCCTGCTGAAATTAGGCAAAAAGACTGCTCATTAGGGCATTTCCGGTTGCCTACGACAGGGAGAGGGTTAATGGTGGGTATCTCCTATTTTAGGTGTAAATTTAATACATCTTTCCTTACAGTACTGTATATAATTTGTGCCAATTTTGGCCCGTTATATGAATTGCACATATCACACTATTATTATAGGAATGTTGTGCACTTAACTAGTTCATATTTAGTGTTATGCAAGTATGCAATGTTTATAGGAACAGCACTTGTTAACACAAATGTGAGTGGATCTCAATGCGTTGACCCTTGTCAAGAAGCTCCAATATATACAACTGCTCCTTCACTAGTACTCTTAGTTATTCATTAAAATGGGGCCAAAGAAATTGCCAAATAATCATTCAAGATATTTAAACCATTCCAATCAGAAAAAGATATATTTTCCATATGCCTTGCCATATTCGACCAAATTAATTGAGAAGATTTGTATGTACAGTATATTTTTCAACTTACCGGGTAATTGATTTTCACATTTGCTGGTGCCAAGAATGTATGTGAACATGTATTGTTTCCACCATATTCCTAGATTGTGCTATTATTACAGACTCTATAATATAGATACAAATGTGTTGTGAGGTCTCGTTAATTCCAGCACACAAGGTTCACCGTCTTAATGTGATACTGGTTATTGGTAAAACACAACTTCTCTGAAATTGATGGCCATCATTTTATCAATATGTCAGATTAACCTTTGACCCAGTTCATTGGCCTTCATAAGCTTATGGTAACATGTCGACTATTTAATTTCAAATGCATTTACATGTATAGATCAATTTAATTGTTACAATAAATAAATTTAAGCGAACTTTCAATTAGCTGAGGTCAAAGGTCACTGACAGGATAGGTGACGAGTTTAGATCTTGATTAGACATTACACTTGAAGTACTTGAGTAAACAATTTGAGATGAGTATTTACTTAGATTGAATGTACCAGACATTGTTTAAATATTCAGATATTTAAATATGGCCAGAATTTTAGTCAATTAGGGGAAAAAATAGTGACATTTTATATTTATTATTAATATTCTTTGTATTTACATTATTGATATTTTATTATACAAATTTTGGATATGGTATAAAAGAAAATGTTCTGTTATCCAAGGTGGAGGTCGCTGACAAATGTTGATAGAATCAACTGAGCTACAGACCCATAGCATTATTCATTCTTTTCTCCAATGAAGAATAAAATACAACGACTCTCAACGACACTGTGTTGTTCATTATTTCATGTTTGGCTATTTGTACTCAACATGTCATTATTAGCCATGAGTGCTTTTCATGGGTTTTATATTTTCCATCTCGCAGACAGTCTCATGTTTCAAAGCAGTTTTCAACATTCGTCCCTATGTAATTAAAATTAGATACAAAAGTATCACTCCAAATATATATTGACATAGGCTCAACAACCCCGCTCACACGGCCGTCAGATCAACGTTTGACCTTAACCAGCTGTTGACCAATCACAGCTTTATCTCCGCAGTCTTGAGAGTGAAACTTTACATTCAGAAGTTGCTGATATGTCATTACTTTCCATGTGATAATATTTGATACGTACAACGGAAATACCTGGTGATTGGTAGATTAATATGGGTCAAAGTTTGTCCCAAGGCAGTTGTGTTAGATCGGTGTAAGCATATGTCAGTATATCTTGGGAGCGAAACTTTTAACTCCAATTTTAATTAGATCGCAATCGTCCTTGTGTCTGATTTGGATGGTGGTCAGTTGTGGTGCGGTGTGGCATCAACATTACTATCAGTGTTGTCATGTCAATAGTACATGACAGGATATTTGTGGTGGAAGTTGCTCCCTTTCCATGTTGTGTTAGGTGATGCTTGCAGTAGTCGCTGTATTAGGTGATGCTTGCAGTAGTCGCTGTATTAGGTGATGCTTGCAGTAGTCACTGTATTAGGTGATGCTTGCAGTAGTCGCTGTATTCCAAGATGACAACATAACCTGTAATAACAAGCACAGACCTTGCAAAACATGTGTGGCTTGTTGTGGCCGTAGTTATTTGATTCCCTGGTTCCGCCAACCCGATTTATGAAAATAATTATTTGTATTATATTTTGCCAACAGTACTACTAGTCTATAGAATATTGTAGTAAGAAATGGTGATGAAACAAGTCTCAACATTTTCTTTTCAAACTTCTTAGCTTAATAACAGTTTGTAGCCATTACTATAAGAATCGCCAAGACATTCATAAGAACATTTTGAGAATAGGCCCCATGGTGTTTATAATAATTATTGACAATTTATTAATTTTCTGTCAACTGACCATAATTGAACAGGATTGATTGGTCAAAATCTCTAATTACTGATATATTTATTTATATTTTATACAGACAGAGCCAAAATTATCACAGAACCTGGGGAATCAAATATATTACATTTCACGATGTTGCAGTGTGGAATTAGAATTAAAAGTTGAAGGGTGCATATAAGGATATTTTGGGTAGCATTCATCCGTCTCTGCTGGGTCACAGGGCAACAACAGTGAGTATTGTGTTTGTTGTTTTTAGTGACTTGTGTGATCTGCAAGAACTATGGCAGAAACAATTTGCCTAAAGGAGGAACTAGCTTGCTAAGCCCAAATACAATACAAGGTTATGTACCGTATACCGTGGGTCATAGGCCCAGGGGGCCCAACTAATTCAACTGTCGGTAATAGGGCACTGGGCTTATACCA
>JAUTBV010121440.1:0-13059 GCA_032361325.1 Lepetodrilus fucensis
TTATCCTCGTAGTAGTTGTCATTATTAGGAGCCTCCCTGTACCCGGAAGTCAGTTTCACAATGAGGCTCCCGCCATTGCTTTCCATCCCTATACCTGTATATACTCCTCCACCACATGATGTACCTACATCTATATTGAGTGGCATTACCCTGTTTGCCTATAAAAACGTTCCATAGCCTACATAGCCTATACATATATGTACATATATATTTTTAAACATAGCTTATCTATAATCTGTTATGTATATAGGCTTACTATAGTAAAGCATATGGGTTATTCAGTATGACAATGACGCAAATCATATGTACATGAAGCTAATATATCCTCTAAATATTGTAAGAATCATCTTCTTTACACATGTTACCCACGAATCGTTGAGACATATCAAAGACGCTTCTTAGATTTATAAAAAGGTTCAAATAACCTTGTAAGATGTAAATGCCAGCTCAGAACACTGGCCAATAAGGAATGGTAATATAGCAGTATGACATATTCTTGACATTGACGAAGTCCGCCGTGACGATAGTGTTGTGGAATATGGTTGTGTCAGTTGTGGAACATGATTGTGTCAGTTGTGGAACATGATTGTGTCAGTTGTGGAACACGATGGTGTCAGTTTTGATTTATTGTGTCAGTTGTGGAACACGATTGTGTCAGTTGTGGAACATGATTGTGTCAGTTGTGGAACATGATTGTGTCAGTTGTGGAACACGATTGTGTCAATTGTGGAACACGAATGTGTCAGTTGTGGAACATGATTGTGTCAGTTGTGGAACATGATTGTGTCAGTTGTGGAACAATATTGTGTCAGTTATGGAACACGATTGTGTCAATTGTGGAACACGATTGTGTCAGTTGTGGAACATGATTGTGTCAGTTGTGGAACATGATTGTGAAAGCTGCCTGGCCACTGATCATATTGTTCTGTGCGCGATGCGGTGGCGGTGGTGATCGGCGAAGACGGACGCTATGTGGACGCTATGGACGGTCACGCTATGGGTATTCGTCCACACTGATGCCTGGAACTGTTAGGAATGTCGGCGAATCAGCAAACTCCATCGGCTCGGGGTCACTGAAACCATAAAACATGTAGGTCTAACTAACGTATACTACGTCTGAGAAAAGAAATACGTGTGATTTAAAAATATGACGAAATATTATATTAACGACGATGAGTATGGTAGGCTACAATGCATACTCGAAGTACCCGGGCTTTTTGACTTGAAAGATGTTAAGTAGTCATAACGCCCGAGGGTCCGTGTGTTAACTACCACATACTGGCTGATGTTTCCATGATGGTACAATGGTACGGAGGCCATTATACTTACAAAGGATCACACTGTGGTATCTCGGTATCGCGAGGTATGTGTCCATTCTTCCGTTCTAACACTGGCAACTCAGGTTCTCCAGGCGGTTTGCTGGGGAAAAAATTATACATAATTATTATTTTAACAATTACTTGGGTTTAGAGCAGCTTTCAAGATTCTTTCACTGATAGCCTATAATTATATCACGGTTTGTCAGTTTAGGGCAGGAGGATCTCCATATAACCTCCGTGGCGCTGAATGTTGCAGTAAGACTGCTAGCACCTAGGATGAGGACTGAAGCACATGTGGATATAGCCATAATTTAGTGTTGTTGTTTTTAGCTTCAACTGTTATCTCTCACATATAGCAACCAGCTATACGTAATGAGTTGTCAAAGAAGCATTACGAGTAAATACCAAAAAGTCATTCCAATACATGTCTGTTAAGCTTTGACTGAGTCATCTATTGAGGCAATCTCATTACAATCAGATCTCAGCTGCGTTTACGAAGCGAGTGTCATATATATCTGTTTGAGCGTTAGTTTCGGATCTCATTTTAATGAGACTGCATATTGAGACAAATGATTACATATTCCATAAACACAAACAGGAAGTTGATCATCAATATATTCTATGGATTCTTGTATAGATGTTAACACTTATTCGTCCTCTCAAAACTACATAGGCCTACACTTTAATATTTATATAAGAAGAACTTTATAAGAAGTAACAGGATGAAGCATAGCTGAGGCAGATTGGTGCGCGCCCTGGAATTACGGACACCGACGAACCTGCCCGAGTCGCTGCCGGAAGTATACACGTCATCATCGCTGATGTCGGAGAAGTCCGAGTGGTTGGGGGAATGTTCGAGCATGAGCTGCCTGAGACTGGTGATGGTGTTTCCCTCCTCAATGGCGGACAGTAATGGCGGCCGAGATATGTAGTGTTTCTCAAGCGTCTGGAGGATCTGACCGGTCCTCCGTGTCTTGGGCGCAACGTCAGCGTCGTCGTCTGCAACAGCTTCTACGGTGAATCTGAAATTAAGACGTCAACGTTCAAGCTAGCGCTAGCTGCATCCATGAACTTGTTGTGACAAGGTGGCATTGAGTGACATGATAGAACCACAGGCACTTGAATATCCACGAAATAAAAATCACTATCAAACATACCCCCTCTGACAACACTGTAATTTACATGCCTGTGGATAGAACATACATGTTTCAAAACCGTATCCCGTTCAGACGGCACAACTAGACGGACCAGTTAGACATCACCGGCCAATCTGTTGAAATGCTAAGATACATGTCCAACTATGAAGCGTATTTCATCAGAACCAGCCGTGGATTATGAGCTCTACCGTAACATATCCTTTCTGGAGTA
Organism: Lepetodrilus fucensis; assembly: GCA_032361325.1. Lineage (NCBI taxonomy): Eukaryota > Metazoa > Mollusca > Gastropoda > Lepetellida > Lepetodrilidae > Lepetodrilus > Lepetodrilus fucensis. The sequence continues at coordinate 2,688 of JAUTBV010121440.1, forward strand.
TTATCCCACTATAAGAAAACCAACATAGCTATCAATGAAAACTATGTGAAAATTAAATATTGTTCTATTCTCAGTAGGTAAAGTTTAAAAAAAAATATACTAATATGTTCTTCTGGGGCCGTTTATTTGAACCCCAGTTAAGCATTAAGTGACGAGCCGTATTGCATAGGGAATTGTACAAGCTTAACGGCACGTTAAGATAACCAGCTGATAACATGCTTCGAACAACCGGCCCCTGTATGACAAATACATAATGATAAATACAATCAAACACACATGCCTTGTTGGGGCACACCATGGTAAAACACCACCATGAAACTACTACCTCGCTGTTTGAACTAGAGGAAGCTACGAACCTAGGCACATTGGGTGGTGAAGGCGGAGGAGGTTCTACTGGCTTCTTGGTTTCCTTCTTGGCGAAGAACTTCAAATTAAACGGAGTGCTGTTCTTCCTCCTGACGTCAGTGCTAGGCGGCTGACGTTCGTTGTAGTCGGAGTTGGCCCGCACTCGGCCGTCCATTCGGAGCTGTTCCAGACTGTCGGACAGGTTGCCGACGATGTCGATGGACGCCCGGCGGCACGGATGGTCGGGGGTGACGACGATGGAGGGGACCTGGAGATAGCCGACCCTGCCGTTGGGGATACTGAAGGCACGGTCTGACGTGTTGATGGTGTCGCGGGAATCGTATTGAGATTTTCTGTTTTAAAAGAATGCAGTGAGTGTCTTTCAGCAATATGCTATAAATTATCAGTGTTTCTTTCCCATTCACGTTCCACGGCCTATTTTCAATGCAATTGGGCAAAAGTGGGTCATCAGTATTTTTTTTTTTTCATGACTTGTGTTTCGACAGTTAAATATAACTGTTCATCAAATTAAATGTGTGTGTCATTTATAAATAAATCTTTAAAAGACTGATTATCGAGGCATGTTCTAGATTGACATCGAGAATCAGGGCTTCTGATAACCCATACTTCCGGTGCCACGGCAAGTCACAGTGCAGTTCTAATGATATACATTTGAAGACTTTATCTCTTCATATTTATTTAACATTTGAAGAACTGTTTACTTCAAGTTGTTCCCCGTTAGAACTACAAGGTATCCCCCACATCCCTTGGTTCACATGGTCTGCCACACCCCGACAGAACATGGACTCGCCCATATCACGCACTTACAATCTAAACAAGCTGAGGACGGAACCAGTGATCCCGCTACCCAGGGAACTTTTACTTCGTCTCCGAATGTTGTTAGGAACCTCTGGCACAAACATCTTCTGTTCCTCCAAGCCCACCCGTCTGCAGAGATAAAACCCACCAACTATTATGATATGCACATGTACTTACTCCAACAGTTCATCAGGCTTCTCGAACTGTTCCATGTTTAAAACAAACAGTGTTAGCATCCTCGAAACGCAGGCCATTATATGAAGGAGGTCAGGCGTAGTCATAATGGCCTGTGTTTCGAGGATGTGTCTTCAGATACAAAACGTATTATATATAAGAAATGACATTTTATATTTGGCTAATTGATTATGTTTTTGAGCATACTTCTAGATTGTTTTTCTATTTCTCAAGCCTCTAGGGCGCGTTAAATAGTGGTTAGAATATTCATGTGTTTAATTGTCGTATATTATTGAAGCTTTATGAAATCATATTGATATTGAATAGCATGTAGATCCTGTGTACACAAGACTATGATACTATAATATTATTTTCTTTCATGTTGGTCTTCTTAGTTTGGGTCAGAATTTGACAGAATTTAAAAGAATGATCATGATGATTGTGCTAGTTACACATGGCCAGGTTTCAAACGAACATCCTTACGATAGATTGTACGTAGAACCCAAATAGACTGGCTTTTTGCTGCGTTTAGACGCCTCGGTATACGGCAAGTCTGGAAGCGCAACGTCGTTCCAGAAATGGTCCTTGACGAACGGCGGGTGTTTCCCGCAGCATTGGTCGACTAGCGCAAACGCAACCTGTTGTAGAGAAGGATTGGCTAATATGGATTGACAACTGTAATAGGAAAATACAGACAATTGATTCTGAAACAATATTATTTTATTGTACGATGTCATACTCAGGTTCAAATTGTATATGGGGACCTGTGAATGAAACCTCTAGTCGAGTATACTAAAAAAAAACGTTTTGTAATCTCTAGGCCAGAATAAGGCACATAGAACTATACCCGGATGTCTACGAAATATACTTGCAGCATAAATTTATGATGTGATTAAGGAATTCCTATTCGTTTAATTAACCCTCTTACCGCAGTGTGTCGATCTAACAGCCAGTTAATGTCGAAGTCGTCGTCGTCTTCTCCGAAAGGGTTAATGAGTTGTTCCGCCACCTGCAAGAAATTAATGGGTATATGTAACCCTTTAGTGAGAAGAGCAAGGTAATGTCAAAATCATGTAGACCTACTTGCAGGTGCATCATCCACAGCCTACTATAGGCCACTAGGCCACTAGGCCACTAGGCCTACATATTATATATTATATATAATAATAATTCAAAGTGCTAGAACAGCAATCACATCTCTGTCATTCTTGCACATACCGAATATTAATTTTAGTCCCTAGCTTTTTTTTTCTAAAAGAAAGGATCGTACTTCTGATGGAAATGGTACATCCTGTCCTAAGACCTACGCCATGGCATTCACATCCTTGGCCTACGCCCCGATCTACGCCCCGCATACCGGTACGATCCCTTCGTACAAGACAGGCGTGGGGATATTCTACGATGCTAGCACCAACAGGAATATAGACGCAATGAGCAGAATACTGAGTTAAGAGACTACGTTAAAAGAGGCCAATAATTCCGCAACGCATTGATGTCGCAGATGTGTTCACATACTTCCGTTGGCATTTCTGCTTTGCATAATTCTTCGAAGGTCTTGTCAACGAGTCTCTTCCATCTTCTACTCATTACGTCAATCTTGATTTGGTGCTAACGCCGTAGAATTGAAACAAGGACCACTGACGATTCGAACCCGACTTGCTGGATTACGAATCCAACGCTCTACCGCCTGAGCCAAAGTAACCCAGCTGGCCTAAACCCAGGTATAACTTTTCGAACCTCTCATCTACTACGAGATCATAAGGACGATCGTAGCCATCTCTAATACATGGAGATCGTGCACGTACGATAGCGCTATACATTCTCATAGTGGATATGAGAGTTTCAACAAACGATACCCAGTATAGTAGGAGCTTGAGTGTTGAACACGAGTGTGAACCTACCTTCAGCCAGCCCATGTAGAAGAAGAACTGCATGAAGGTGAAGATGGGGAAGTAGAAGTCGTATTCGTAGCCCTCGTACTTCTGACTGGGGTCCAGGAACTGCCGGGCAACTATACAGGCGGCGAAAAACATGTACACCGCCAATGTCACCACCTGGACAGACATACAGATGTTCAGTTGTGTGAATGTCGTCTACTACTACTACTACTACTACTACTACTACTACTACTACTACTATTACTACTACTACTATTACTACTACTACTACTTTACTCCCGCTGTCGGGTGCTAATGAGTGTTATATATGTAACAAATCCTAACAGATAAAGTAAGACTAGAGGCAAAAAAATACACTGACATTAAATGTATACATTCGTGAAAGCCATCGAATGAATCCGACGCCATGTTTCTTTGCGATATTGACATATCAAAGCATTACTGTAATGCAATACTCGCTTTCTGTTTAGAACACTTGTACTGTTTAGAAGTAGAAGACAAGGATAAATTCAATAAACAGATCCCCACAGAAAAATAGGTGCCTCTTTGGCTACTGCTTGCTATTGGATCAAACAATTACTATTTCATGACATTGCTGTTTATTTATTAGTAGGTGCTATATTACACTATTATAGCATGACTATGCTACAGTTTACTTTCGACTAATATTTCTACCTAAATCAATTAATTATAAGGAGAATAACAAATCAATAGTAATAGTCTACAATACCAGTAGTTGGTGTTTCTATAGTCATGTTAATTTAAATAGACCTCGTGTTTTTTTTCAATCCATAATTCACACGGGTGTCAGAGCCTAGTTTGCTTTATAATGCTATAATATGCAGAATAGAACAATCGACCCCCGTTTATCCAGACGGTTGTGTTTCCAGTAAAATCGTGCGGATAACTGAATTTCCAAATATCTGAATTTGGCATTTTCATGTAAATTATAAGACAAACACAGATATACGACTATAATTATAACTATTCGTGAATATATCGTATTCATAACAGCGATGTTTCGTTATTTATGCATGTTTTATATTACATATGTCTTCATAGTCGACATAGAACATACCGTCCAGTGAAAATCAGCGCGCAATTCCCGAGGATAAGACAATTCTCTATTAAAAGGTCAAGCATTACATCTCCTGGCAGAAAAAACCCCCAAAAAACAAAATAAGTAGCATAATGAGGATGGAGACATATCACTAATTATCTACATAAACCATCGTTCATCTAATACACTTTGATATGAAGAGTTACTGACTGGGGGCAGTCGATGACATTCGTCTGTCTTTGGTGTTGAAGATGCCCTGAAGACGTGGGTAGCGTAGAGGCGTAGACGATGTCGTGTAGACTGGCAAGTATAATATCATACATGGTATAACATCATGAAAAGTAGGGATCATGTGTATAGACACCATGCTTCAGTTAGAGCAAGGAAAAAAGGAAACATGTAAAGTAGTCCAGCGGTTAAGTGCCTTATTTTGGGTGAATCGTGCACATTGTCAGTACACCATTACATAAATATTTGGATATAGTGCCATCCCAGATGTTATTTTTATTTTATTTTTTTAAATGGCGGCCATCTATAACTAAAATTGAATATATATCAGCAACAAAGAGTAGGATATTAATTTTGAACTCTATCGATAGGTTTTTGCCCGGGTCATTGAATTCACGCCATTTTATTTTTTTATCATGACAACGATCTTTAAAAATGGTTATAGACGGCGGCCACAAAATGGCCGTCATGGGCGTCATTGGAAAAGACTGCATTGAATATTCTATGTCTGAAAACATTAAGAATTCAGATCCTAGACCTTTTTATACATACTCAACATTGCCTCCATTGTATTCTACGACCAAAAGAAACTATACAGGTATATATATATATATATATATATATATATATATATATATATACTACGCCTGTTAGTTGCTGACATACTTGCTATTTTACATTGTATCTACAGGCAGAGGCCATTTTGAAAGATGGCCGCCATGACGTTAAGACCTAACGCTAGATTGAATTCAATGACACCAATAACAATAAATATCATAATTAACACCCTAAGCCTCTTTGTTGCCGAGCTATATTCCATTTTAGATTAGGTGGTGGCCATTTTTAAAGATGGCCGCCATGGCCACCACATGAAAAAGCTGGGATGGTACTATATCCAATTTGTTCCTGTAATCGCCTACTGAGTATGAGTACCAAATGTGCTGCTTTTATCACAAAGTGCAAGATTGATCCCTTAGGCCGCTGGACTATTTACTCACTAGGAAGCTCACAGCGAGTTATAACATAATTGACATGGATATACCGGTGATTGAAGTATTCTTGTTTGCTGTAATATGGGTAGTACCCGCAGGTTAATTAGCCATTAAAGTGATAATATAGACTATCTTTATAATATGCAATATTAGTAAAATATAAAATAGTTGTGTAATATGCAATTATAAGACTAGCATATAATAATATCCCGGAGACATGTTCAGATTGCTATTACATTAGCTGTTCGTGGATCCAGGACGTTTTTCCAATAAATATAATTAAACACAAACATAAAGAGAAGAAAAAAAGTTATAATATAAAATTTCTTAGTAATATGTCATCATATAATACTAGCATCAATAGCTTTTACAAGTGTATTACAGCAACAGGTTACATAGCATAGAGTAACGGCCGGACAACGTCGCCTGAAGGAAGAAGCCATGTTTCTCAAATACAGTGCCAGAAATGTCTCCTTTACTTCCTGGATGCTTGAAAAGGAGACGCGGTGGAGACATTGTGCTCAGAATATTTGTTTCCACTTCCATTGGTACGGAAATCATCTCCAATTAACATGTCCGAATGTGAAATATTCCCACAGCAAGGTCTACAGTGTCCCAATTAGGACGAACGCACTATTGTATAAATGTCATAGGTATATATTGGTCCATTCAATTTAGGGGGAAATTGAAACAATACATTATATTGTATTGCGCAATGGAACCTTCATGACTTGAATATTCATGTTCATCATTAGTAATCTACAGCTACATATAGCTCATCCTCGAAAGCCCGGTCATTATGACTCCGTCAAGTAATGGAAGTTTAGTGATGCGTTTTGAGGATGCATATTGCTTAGAAGGGATACCTTCGAGAACGGTTATGTTATGAACTATGAGAACACAAATTCGATCGTTTACACCACGTCCGCACAACTTGTCCATTTCTAAAGTAAAGTATTAGTCGTGTATAGCCATACTATCAGAAGTATATAATGAAGATAGACTCAATTCTCCGTTATTATTGGGCTGCAACGTAATACAATAACTGACTCTGATCACTGTAACTATTATTGAGTCTTGTGTAGAATGATCTTGAGCACATGTTTAACGCTGTCAATTTATCTTATCTTAGCTCTTCGAACATAATTTGTCAATTACTCTTTCAATATTTCGTGTCAATGCTATTATCACTATATTTGTGTACTACATGTATTACTACAAATTGAAATAAAGCGACGACTACGATAGTAGGTTAACTTTTGTCTAATCCTGTTGAATTTGGGTCAGTATAATATGTTGAAATCAAACATAATATTACACTCCATGGTCAAGAGCCATAGGCAACATTAGATTAATTCCCTGCTTTATTGCAAATTCGCTGGAAATCTCCCAAGCTCAGTACTCGGTCAAACTAAACTCAGACGCGTATTGTTTGTAATCTACCCTCAAGTTATTCCATAGTGACTGCGATCAAGTGTCTGTGTCTGTAAAGTGCCAGCTCAAATCTTGAACTAATGACTTACTTTACAAATATCAGAGGAACATCAGTCGAGATCTGGTGTTAATGAGATCGAGGAGTAAGAAGGGCATATGTGAACATTCAGGAAATCGTGACAGTGTATAACTCGACATGTCTCTGAATAGTGCTCTAAGTTCTGGAAGGAACACGCTGTGTCTAGCAGATGGTAAAGTCTTATACACAAATCATATTCTGTTATTATCAGATGTATTTTCAATTGTGAGTGATATCCTAAGCATGTATATGATACCCTCTGCTTACTGAGCTTGTTAATACCATACAATGTCCATACCATGATACAATGTCTACACCATAAGCTACCTAGCATTCATGATACAATTCCGTTGTTCTGGCATTATTGATATTTCATGTACCAAACGGCATGGACATTTCAGGAGTAAAAAACATAAATTGAGAAGGTGACGTGTTCGAGAATTAGAATGTCAATTATGTCACATTATTTGGTTAATAGTTATGTCCTGATTTATTTGGGGATGCATTTTAGTATGCGGGCGTGCCCGTACCTAAATAAAATAACTGACATATATTTATAGCAATACAAAAGTAAGATATTATGTGTTTTGTTACATGGAGGTTACACCCCCGCCTTGCTGTATCAACAACTTAATACTTTAAACCTGCCATTATTCGTATCTATAGGATCAAGCATAACATTTAATATTCTTCTTCTTTACATACATGTAGTAAACAGCACTAGAGTATTACTTCTCAAATGCATTGCTACGTATATTTACCCAAACATTCGCACAAAATAGTTGCCATCAGTAAATACTAGTATCCATTGGCATACTGAATATCCAATCCACGTTAAATTTCAACCATGAACAGCTCTTCAAAATAATTTCAATGAGCATGGCATGCCAAGACATTATAGTTGTATTTATTGTACCTGTAGGCTACAGTATTGTTCAGCTAACACGATTATATTTATTTCTCATTATGATACCTTCAAAGTTTCAATATTGAAGTTTCTTCATATTGTTTTCGTACAAACCTGATAGCAATCACCTTCCCAAGGCAATACAAATGGAAACAGATCACTTAGACTTCTCCCAAAATATAATCCAGATTGAAATTTGATTATCATTGAGATGTCTAAAGGGACTCGAACATATTTTTCTAGTTGTATAAAAACCAACAAAATTGCATTCTCAGAATAACATTTGACAAATTACATTTTGTGGTATTATGTTGGTATTGTGTGCATCAGAACTAACATTAATATTACGACATATTATAGTTGCATTTATAGTTGCATATTCTATTATCACTATAGTGCATGCCAATATACCTCTTCTATCATATTCACTATTCTATTCTATTATAGTCTACTGTTATGCTGACATATTAGTTGTGTAAGATGGCATACATGACCACGAACTTGTATAAATATGAAAGTAAAAAATATATAAATAAATAACCAATACTATTTCGTTATACTATCATTAATCCTTAAATATATTTAATATTGATCAATTTTGAATGATTTATTTTGTAGTATTATATAATGCTTTATCTTGCACTTTACACAAATACAAACTATACTCAAATACTCAAATACATACGAACAACATGTTTTCAGCCACTTCCGTATGCGAACACGGCAAACCTATGCATCTATGCATCTCTAGGTCTTCAACCTAGCTATTGTGTCCAGACATCTGATATATTATTGAGGAACTTGTCTGGAATTATTTTGGGCGCAATTTGTGTTGGGTTTCAATGTTTGGGCTAGAATGGAGAGATAGATAGAGAGAGAGAGAGAGAGAGAGAGAGAAAGAGAGAGAGAGAAAGAGAGAGAAAGAGAGAGAGAGAGAGAGAGAGAGAGAGAAAAGTGGGTTTTTTTCCTTTCTTTATTGCAAATAGTGAAATAGTACAGTCATGAATAATATAACGTTGCATCAAATTATATAATTTTGTACTGATGTGTTGCCCCTCAATACAATTTGCTTTGTTATGCTTTGTAGCCCTATCCTGGTGTACCAGGTCTCATTTGAAGATTGTCTGGAATTACTTATTATCAGTATATGCACCTGTCTCTTGGCTTAGATTACTTCATCAACTTAAACTAGTTGTCAAAATTACAGGTCCACCCCTATCATGATGGGATGGTTGAACTCTAACCTTTGACATCCAGAAGTCATGTCACTGTCCGACACTACAATAACTATCTGACCGCCAGACATCTGTGCAGAAGAAGCGTGCACATACATCCCTGCGTGTGCCAAACTAGATGTGCAATAGCCTATATAAACATGCTAACATAGACTCGCCAAATAAACCATAATTTATCAGCAAATGACAAACTATTGCCACTATTTTAATGGGTGGAACTAGACCGTCAAGTGCTGTGTATACAAATGCTTTAGCAATGTCAACTCACAGATTTTCTAATACGGGTTGATCTTCAGGATTCCCCTCAAAATTCTCGTCTATCCTTTGATGTTCAGCCACCGAAAATCCAAAGTAGCTATTGCTAGGTCCTTTCTTAATTACAGAAAATCGTGGGTCCAGATTAAATCCGAAAGACAGAGATAACACGAGAAATAAGACAGAGGAGCCGAGAGCTCCCTGGTAAGCCGCCATGCCAAATAATGAGGTCACTGGAGGCTCCTTGTTATCTCCCTTCTGCAAAATATTCCCGCCAGGTAGCGTAATTTCAGCAGCTGGACCGGTGTAGCAGGCCAAAACACTCCCCTGGCCAGCCCGAAATCACTCCCCTCAGCCCCAAAACACTCCCCTTCAGCCCCAGAAACACTCCCCCTAAACGGGTAGTCTGGTCGTAATAATGTTGTACCCGGAAAACAAATGTTACAAAGACATATTTGGTATCAAAAGAAGCATAAGTGTATGCTCTACAAGATGTGAAATCTCATCTTTGATCCTCCTCTGGGAACGATTTTTACAAGACGATTAATCCAGCATGGTAATTATCATCTTGCCTAGCCCACGTGACCCATCTCGACTTTCTTGTGTATAATGTAGTAAGCGAAGCTAGGAATTGTATCCTTCCCTAGGGGAGATGGGTAATTAAGTATATGCTCTCGTACATATTTTATTATTACTATATAATATATTTTACCAAAGGAAATATTTATAGTATTCACATTGTGAGTTGTATTCTATAAGTGTAAGCTATCTGGTAACACCAATATCATGTTAAAGGCATAATATCACATATGTTTATGGTTGTGTTACAACTGCAAAACACATTCACTTGACAGTAACTGACATACTAGTACATAAAATCATGTTTGTACTTCCAAAAACCTTTCCACCGCTGTTTGGTAGACACATATCTAGTGCAACCCCATGT
>JAUTBV010121451.1:0-13058 GCA_032361325.1 Lepetodrilus fucensis
TACCAGCCGGTGCTCGCAGGTTTACTGCAACATTCAGCGCTACGGATGTTGCGGGTTTCCTCCTGCCCTAAACTGATTCTAGAAAGCGACTTTAAACCCAAATTAAAAACAAAACAAAAAACATTAGTATACCTCATATGCTTACATGCCAACTCAGTCACCCTACTTACTGTAACGTACTCGGTATACTCTAACTCCTTACGCAAATGGATTTTAAATATTCATAACGAGCATACACCGAAGGCGTATACATATGTGCGTGGCGTGACAGAGAAAGTAGGCAAGTGCGTTGTATTGTACTTGGTGTGGCTAGACGCCTGTACCTAATACTTACCCAGCTAAATCAATATGCACAAATAGCTGTAGTATTGGTAAAGATTGAAGAAAATAAAATATGGAATACATCAATTACCACTAGGCATGGAGTCGGTTTATATGTAAATTAAAGCGATACACTTGTGGGTGCTGGCATACAGATAGCGACATAATAACGATGCCAGTACATGGTACTCAATCAAGGTATTCTCATGATCAGTCGGTACATGCACATGTTTAATTATATATGTATTTTTTATATATTTATTTCTAAATGTAATTTTTATCAAAATATATGCTATTAAATGTTTTAATATATTTCTTTAGACGTAATCTATTTTTTATTTTTTTTTAAGAAAAAGAATACATGTATATTTAAACAAAATAATGGCCTGCTTCAAGACCCTGTGTAATGGTGCATGTGCTGACTACACTGACCTATGTGAATATTGGAATGGAATCACAATTACTAAAACCTTCAGATTTACCACGAAATGTTCGTTATCTCGGTGAAATATTTCACCTCTCAATTTGCCAGATTTCACCTATTCTATTACGGTGTAATTCGATTACGGTTTAATCGGATCTAATATTGCCAACGTACCAGCAAGAAAGCCACGTTGTAATAAACCGTACATAACCTACCGTGACAAGGACAGACTAACAACGCATATCATTGATTTACATGTCCTTGAAGGTAATTGACACGACTCATAATATCCTCAATAAATGAACGCTTCGTCTACGGTTTTAGGTGATATATTACAGCATTACCTTTAGCTTGAATGACCGTGGGATAAATAGATGAACATGTATTACCAATAAGTGTCAGCATATCCTTCTATATTGACCATGCTGGGGACAGGAGACTGTATAATTCTGCTATGAAAATGGAAAACTTTAGTAAAACAATTCAAACTTACGTGTGGTTAACATGTAAGCTTACGGTTTACTTTTGGTGAATAATGACTGAATCATGATTATTCTAGCTATGTTGGATGCGTAATATGATTTATTCCGTTTGGTAGGTGTATTACGCATAACACGTTGTGATTATATGTATACATGTATTTATATCTAATAATTAAGAACCACTGGTGGAAATCCAGCCTAGCATAAGCAGACAATAATATTCACTGCTCTCCAGCTCCATGCTATGATACAAATGCGTCCCAAAGAGGGACCAGTCTGCCGAAATCAGCTATGCTGAAAGGCGACTGTCAAAGGATACACACTAATAATTAGACATCTAAAGCAGTATACACCTACACGAAACGAATGCTACCACCTATTAGATGATGTTTTATTCAAATGACATTTAACATATGAATAATATAAAAATGCGTTGTAGTTTACTCTATAACAGTTCGTATATTTAATATTCTAAACACTACACACATATTTAGGTAATGAACATTCATAGCAAATAGCAAGGGAAACGTGTAGGTGTTGTTATTGACAGATACTAGATCATTATAGGCTAATGCATTTGCATTACTGACTTACTAAAAGAAGATATACATATGTTCAATACTAAGGCTACTTAACTCTGATAGCCTATACCAGTAGGGTTAGGACACTTCACACGATATAAATAGTACAGATGGCGATACACTAATTGCCTCACTGAAACCGGAAGTACCAACACGAACCACTGCCACCTGAAGCATTTCCATGGTTACGACCGTAGTGGCGTGAAGAGATGGACGTGTAATATGCACGTGTCTCCGGACTTGACGACTGGAAACATGTTATTAATGTTGGCGAGATTCGTATTATCGCTATATATGTATATGTAAGTTCAACCGTGGACAGACGTGGGCAGAGCGATTAGTTCATCAATGTAATCAGCTGGTAATGTCAATATACGTATTTGGGATGGTATGCTAGTATTTTTTTTCACAATAGACATACTTTCATAGCCATGCGAGCTAGACATACAATCAGGAGAAAAAGCCATTATCGTTAATGTGTTTCCTTTCAAAATAGAAATATCACCAGGTGAATACTCTGCGGTAGATGGGCTGCGATTTATTATTAAATAAGATAATTAAAGCGAGTCCATGATTACGTTTTCTCATTATGCGTGTGTCATCATTTCCGTGGAAAGTATTGATTTCACTAGTTGAATGATTATCTATTTCCTTTGAAGAATAATCCACTGAGATATAAATTATTTAGCGATTCGGCCGTCGTACAGAAACAACTTACTTTCTCAACTTTAGAATTTAAGACTTAGTTATAGTTAATATATTCATGAGGTGTCGGTATGATTACCTGCATTTGTTTTTATTCCAATATTTAATCTTGATGTTCAGATAGAATACATTATATGAGAAACACTTTCTGCTGGTCATGGTTTATGATGTGTCAGAATCAAAGATTGCTTTAACCCATAGTTTGCACGCATAGAGACAATTCCACGTTGTCCGTATGCGTGTATTACCCAATCTTATATTATGGATTAGCACTTTCAGAACCATTTTGCAGCCATGAGTTCGTTTACCAAATGATTGAATTATGCTTTCTTGTAAAAGTAATTTAGGAGCAGAATCAATACTTCATTTCGCCACCAGTGATGTTTTGATTTTCACCCATCTTCGCCTTGGCGCTGTATGCATGATCTGGGGGCCGAGATAGCTGTATCCTAGGTCCGATCAGATCTAATCTATTGTTCACACCATAATCGTTAGGTAACTCATTAAATGTTTTCCAAACCAGCGGTCATGCAGAGAAATGTTCCTCTGCTGGTAATCTCTTAAATCAAATAGATTATTTCCTCTTTGAGATGTTCGGATCGATGCACACACTTTGGCGTATTCTATCTAAACGATCATTGGAATCACTTCCACTTTTTACACACTTCCATGAAATACTAGCACACCAAACAATTAGGCATGTATGTGTGAACCCAAGCCTACACACCTCCTTGGAATATATATACAGACTGCACTATCTGTACGTGCACAATGGACATTGTACTATCTATGTGGAGTTGTATTATGCACCGGTGTAGGAGGTTCACATCATTCCCCAGGGTCAGATCACTCTACACATATAATCTTGGACACTAGAATTGAATAATTACGAAATGTATGGTTAAAAAAACCACACCAAACTTATTTTGGTTACAATGTTCGTCATCATTATTATCATGAATAATTACGATAACAATTATGCTGCTGCTACTGCTGATGATGATAATTATTATTAGTAGTATTATTATACTACTACTACTACTACTACTACTACTACTACTACTACTAATAATAATAATAATAATAATATTATTATTATTATTATTATTAAGAAGAATTATTATTATTAATAATAATAATAATAATAATAATAATTATTATTATTATATTATATTATATTATTATTATATTATTATTATTATTATTATTATTATTATTATTATTATTATTATTATTCTCATCATTCTCATCATCATCATCATCATGTTTGGCTTATAGGACATAGTGCTAAACATAAAACGTGCATTCTGAAATAGTGCAATTATTGTATACATGTAATTATCAGGAAGCGAGACTGTTTGTCCAGCAATACTTGGATGTATGTAGTATTTTAACCAGGATGACGTGTTGCTGCAGCACAGTGAGGCGACACCGACAACAAGCGGAAATAAACAATGTAGTAGCCAGTAGTATTAGAGTCGTACTGAGTACACTGGTTGCATATACATGTATCATGGTTACATGTATAATATCTCATGTATACTCGATCAAAAGAAAGTACACCGAAAGTACACCAATTGGTAATAAAAGTAACAAAATAGATGTTATGTGGTACTTATGACAGTACATACACAGTAAATAAGCTCAAAATAACATTTGTGAATTTATATGATAAATACGTAATTCCCAACGCAATCTCAAATGATGATGTAAAAAAATTAGTGGATTTATTCTGAGTGATTCCTGTAGTATGAAGTGTACGTGACACCGTGTGACGACCTATATACGACGCTCTTTCGAAAATTGCAAATGACGTCAGAATTTTGAGCCTCTGTTGCATTTACGTAAAATTCCAAGATGGTAGTCTTCCAATGGGATGGCAACAACCGGAACACCACTCAGAAGACAGTCCGTGGTGACATCAGTCTGTCTTAACCTAAGAATGAGTATGCATATTGTTGTTTTTGTGCAAACAAACGTCGTAGCAATTACTGCATATGAGGTTCCAGCTTGTGCAATTTCAACGTCGGGTTGTCACCGTTGTTGAGTGAAACGTTGCATTTTAACATGTTTTTCTTATGGATCGATCACACTGGCCCGAATGCCATTCCGTTTGTTTTCCGAATATGAATTTGGGTGTTCGGGGAGCGAACGGATCATATTCCAGAAGATTCGGTGTGTTCTAGGAGCATACTGGCTGCGGCTCCGTACGGATGCATATGGAACGGCATTCAATAGCTCAACAATTATTTTGTGCATGGTCAAAATAATTTTCATCGACCATCCCAATGACCCGAATGTGTATTCGGGAATTATTCGGGAAGCAATCTAGGAGCATACGCCATGTACAGAAAACGTTCGGGGAGCATGCGTCTAGTTCATGGTGCATTCGGAATGAAATTTTGGAGGTGCTGGGTTCCGTATGCTTTCCGAACACCCAGAATGGACCTAGAACATGACGAATGCTTTTCGAGTAAGCCGAAAACATTCGGAAAGCGTGCGGAAAGCATGCGGAAAGTTCGGTCCATTCTGAAAGCATTCTGAAACCGTACTGAAAACATTCGGAAAACAAACGGAAATCATTCGGTGATACAGTGGGGAAAATATATTCGGAGGGACATTCTGACAGTTTTAATAAATGACACCACTTTCGTATTCGTAAAACAAACGGAATGGCATTCGTGCCAGTGTTATCGCGCCATCACAAAATACTACATTAATTACTAATATAAAATATATAGTACTTACAGTATTTCTCAGAGCAGCATATTCCTGTTATAGTACAATATACGAGTATTTTGAATACCACCATGTTCACACCACTGGAAGCCATGGTAGTGGTGAACAAGGATGTACATTATCGGAAATCTCAACTATATATAGTTATATGGCGTTTGTCATTGTGAGTGGTTTCCTATTCATCTCTGTAAATAAAGTCACAGTGTAGCCTGCATTACACTTCCCTATAGCAAAATGCATTCTTCTCAATAAAGTTAAACTTGCACGTGGATTACGAAACTTTTCAGAGTACGATTTCATGATCAACTCGTAAAACGTCATGTACATTTTGAGCTTGAGCATGAAATCGTACTCACAAAGTTTCGTAATCTTGGGACCTGTTTTTTTCCCTTGTTGGGTGCGCATAATCTGATGTAGTAATTTGAACCTAAGCTGTTTGTAGACAGGAACACAGGCTAGTGCATGGATTGTAATGGGAATATAGCACTTTACCCAGTGCATGACTCATATAAAGTCATGTTCCGTAAATACGAGAGTTCGCATTAAACGTGGAATCGCAGTGTGTGTGTAGCAGTGTGTGTGTTTATGTGGGTGTGTGTATGTGTGTGTGTGTGTGTGTGTGTGTGTGTCTGTCTGTCTGTCTCTCTCTGTGTATTATATATAGACTCGATGCAAGACATTCACTATGGCGAATCAGGAATGTGATTGTTATTAACACAGTTACTTAATCAGTATACATTTTAATTAATATAAAATATACGTAGAGATTATTAACCGAGTGTCTTTATATATCGTATATATATCCTGCACTTGGGGATACTATTTGTATTAGACGAGCTTTAGCGAGAAAGATTTGGAAATGAAAATTTCACTTCAAATCGACTTGTTCACTCCATAGACAATGCACTCACAGCCCATATTTCGTGTATAGTAGACTTATAAACAATTCAAGGCAGACTTCTATATATTCAAGAGAGGCTTCTATGGGAGACACAGCCTCTATTCAAGACAGGCTTCTATTCAAAACAGGCTTTCGCGACACACGGAGACACAGCCTCTATTCAAGGCAAGCTACTATTCAAGACAGACTTCTATTCAAGACAGGCTTCTATTCAAAACAGGCCTTCACGACACACGGAGACACAGCCTCTACTCAAGGCAGGCTACTATTCAAGATAGGCTACTATTCAAGACAGGCTTCTATTCAAAACAGGCCTTCGCGACACACGGAGACAAAGCCTCTACTCAAGGCAGGCTACTATTCAAGCCAGGCTTCTATTCAAGACAGGCTTCTATTCAAAACAGGCTTTCGCGACACACGGAGACACAGCCTCTACTCAAGGCAGGCTACTATCCAAGACAGGCTACTATGCAAGACAGGCTTCTATTCAAGACAGGCTTCTATTCAAGACAGGCTTCTATTCAAAACAGGCTTTCGCGACACACGGAGACACAGCCTCTACTCAAGGTAGGTTACTATTCAAGACAGGCTTTTATTCAAGACAGGCTCCTATTCAAGACAGGCCTCTATTCACACACGGAGACACAACCTTTACTCAAGGCAGGCTACTAGTCAAAGCAGGCTGCTATTTCAAGACAGGCTTCTATTCAAGACAGACCTTCGAGACACACCGAGATACAACATCTACAAGACAGGCTTCTATTCAAGACAGGCCTTCGCAACACACGGAGACAGAGCCTCTACTCAAGACAGGTTACTATTAAAGACAGGCTAGACAGGCTACTATCCAAGACGGGCTTCTATTCAAGACTGGCTACTATTCAAGACAAGCTTCTATTCAAGACAAGCCTTCGGGACACACTGAAACACAGCCCCCAATCAAGACAGGCTACTATTCAACACAATATTAGTCCCAAAATGATCCTCGAAACCTGTAATTGTATGCCTTTAGGATTTGTAGGATCCAACATCATATGAAACATTCTGTTCCTGGGTAATGGATATGACAGGAGATTCAAAACAATAAATTGTATTCATAAATAAGGAATTTAAAACGATCGATATATGTACTAATTTCAAATCTCTAGGATGTAATATTATATGAAAATTCTATGCTGTACACTACCATTGTTTCCGTGTTAATTGTATTGATAAAACATTGAAAATGTCTTAACTTACTGGATATTTTATGATGTATAATGTTGTGTAGATACAAAACAGAAGTACCTTTAGACA
This sequence comes from Lepetodrilus fucensis, assembly GCA_032361325.1. Taxonomy (NCBI): domain Eukaryota; kingdom Metazoa; phylum Mollusca; class Gastropoda; order Lepetellida; family Lepetodrilidae; genus Lepetodrilus; species Lepetodrilus fucensis. The sequence continues at coordinate 7,450 of JAUTBV010121451.1, forward strand.
TATATGAGATGCAAAATACTTTATTCATTCATAAACAAAATAAAATGATCGATATTTACTATTAAAGGCATACTATCACAGCTATTTATGGTTGTTTTGGACTAGTTCTTAGCTATAACTGCAAAGTACATTCACTTGACAAGATAAATAGCGGAACGTTCCCCTATTTAATATAAAATATGATTTGTTTTATAACTATCGAGTGCTGGGGGATAAGTACATGAGTAAATAACAACTTGTGGGTGGATAAATCAAGCGTAATTAGTTTCAGATCGATATTCGTTTGTCCGAGTATACAGGTCTATCAACTGTGATGTTATGCCTTTTATTTAAGATCATTGTTTCCTATAAAATTCACTACAACGATGCACACGCACCGCAATGTAATATTGATTCGACATTAAACTAATTAACAACAGTAATATTGCTGGTGGCTGGAATCCTTATATGACATATGTTTGGGGTAATAGTAAATAGCCACCATGCAATCATACCATTCAGATCAACATGAACAGACACAGTTTCCAATACATTGAAGATTGATGCGAACACATTCAATCTCCTGATACATCATTATTCGCTTCACTGTATATGTGATCATCATCACAATCGGAACTGCGGACAATGTTGTAGTAATTGTCTTTATCTGGCAGTGGACCTGATTGCGAATGATGATCTGTGTGTTCACTGTGTCCACGAGCATCTCCTTGAGGAAGAGCATCAGCAGACTTTGAAGGTTGGTTCTCAGGAAGTGCTGCGACGCTGTATGGCTTCACCCCTAGAGCTGTACTGGCAGCAGCAGTTGCTACATTGGACCAATGGTTCAAAACATCCTCAGAAACATCTCCCGATGCTTTACCATTATCAGTTCTTTTGGTTCTTCCCTCAGAAGCTCTTTTGAAATCTGATGCCGTTGCTCCAGCAGATGCTTCAAAGTCACGTGCTTCAACTGTACCGGAAGTGGACGACAGACTCGTGTACGGTTCATCGGTTCCTTCAATCAGGGTTGTATAGAGATGAGATGGTTGATAGTAGGCTTCGGTGTATTCACTTGTAACAACCATGTCTTTGGTATCAGATGCTTTGCAATCATGTCCAGATTCAGATATTGGGATATTAGAACTCTCTTGAGGATGAACATCAGAATGCTGGTCAATATCGGTGGTTAGCCCCTCTGCATGCCCGGCCAGGCTATATATATCCGGGATATTAACCCTATTAGGATCGGAAGAACAAACTTCTGTGGTATTGCATTTGTCGGATTGTTGTGTCGGAGTATTTAAACCGGATGGAGAGTCGCTTGCATTTCGCTTATGTTCGCAAACAGGATAATATTTAACGTCCGTAACTTCACAGTTCGTTGTATCGTGCTCTCCCCTATCACACGTACGACTGCTTTCCGTGGGAGAAATATGATGGTACATGGATACACGTGCTCCATCAGCGTCATCACTACCACCAGCAACATCATAAACACCGGACGTGGTCTCAGTAGGGTTGTAGGGCTTGGTCACGCCCATGGGCAGGGCACCTGTTTCTATTGGCGGATTAGAGTAGTAATTGTCAGTACTGTCTGCCATCGGGGGTACTGAGTAATACGGATCAGGAAGAATTGTTTTAGAATTCGGCGTGTGACGTTTTATACTGAAGGATTCGTCCGTCGATTTCTTGTAGAACACTGGAAGGCGGGGTGTGTGGATGGTGGGCTTCACAACCGCTGTTGGTATTGAAACTTCTCGAGTCAACGTTGAATAGTAGTGCTCGTCTGTGCAGCTTTCAGCCAGACTGTTGACGTATCCCAGTTTGCCTTTAGGAGGCGACGTTGCCAAGGCAAAACAAAATTTCCTATTTCTGAAATGAAAGAAATGTGAATATTACCATGCCTGATCTACAATCTGTGTACATTATTGTCCAGGTTTCACTAAGCTATCTTACCCTACTTACGAGACCATATCGCCCTAGTAGCGATCTCTTTTAGGCCTACACGGGGATCGTTAACTCACGAGAGCATTATGGGTCTCATAATGGATAAGAGGTCTTCGTGAAAAAATCCCGCAGCGACGTTAAACTCCATTATTCACTCACTCGTGAAAATACCCTGAATATTGTAACATTTGCAAATAGCAATTTTCCTGATTTAAATAGATATAATAATGACTTTCGGTATAACTCTCGTTACGCTTGATCTATAAATAACAATGGCAATCTTTTAGCTAATCGATGAACACTGACCTTCGCATCAGAAGAATTCCTGCCCCGACGATGATGAGGATGATCACACAGGCCAAGAAGGCGCCAACATACGCACCTAGGAAATGGAAATATTTTTGACATTGTATTTTATGAAACACACACGTTACTTTTGTTTTAAATTGTGGTTTAACGCGGGGCTTTCTAGATTATTTCACTAACATCACGGTTTGTCAGTTTAGGGTCGGAGGATACACGCAACATACGTTGAGATGAATCTTGCAGTAAACCTGCGAGTACCGGTTAGTATTGACAGACCAAGGATGATAACTGTATTGCCACTCTATGGAAAGCGCATCCTATCATGATCACGTCAGAAAGGTAACTCTCGAGAACATTGGTTCTGAAGTTCAACGTTCTACCGTTGCGCTACCTCCCGCCCGACAAGTTTTAATAATCAGTAAACAGTGTAAAATTGAACAATAAGAAAATAAAATGTGCTCTTCTTTACGTTCCCAGTTAAAGATTGGCTTTAGTCTAGTTGCATGTCAAATAAATAGCCAAACGTGCGTTAATTATTATTATGTTATTATTATTATTATTATTATTATTATTATTATTATTATTATTATTATTATTATGATGATGTTTATTATGTTATTGACCAAACATATGACGCAAATCTATTTGTTACACTCATTCTTAATTCAATTCATTCAAAAGATATTGTTGATTTGAGGATATATTTCATAGAGCTAGCTAATTTAGACACAGTTTCAAATATCATATCATAAATAATAAATCTCGGCCTGTAATTAGTTCAATGGCACATGCCTTTTTACTTGCATATAAATGCGAAATGACATATAAAGTAGACTAGCAGAATGTTATAGTAAATACTTCTTCGACCATACTAGATTGCCTTGCAATTGCCTATACTAGCTAAATGCTATTGCCATGTGTATCCAATGCACAATATTGCTTCTCTATATGGCAAAGATTGTACCTGTATTGTCACCGGCAAGTGCTGCTGGAGAAGCTGTCATTTCAGACGAGTTTGATGGTGGTGTTGTAGACTGATACAATACTGTAAATACATATACACATTATTAATAACAGTTCTTTCAATTTACCCATTCTCTGAAACGTGTAGGTTTTGTCTACTTACATTAGCGTTACTTAATTAATATATATGATTTTTTTTTAATTAGGTCTTTTCACAGGTAATTAATTAAAGGAAATATGTTAGTATTGTATTACTAGATGATGATTAAAGGTAATGAATATTCATGTACCTGATGTATGTTCTCCTGCCGCCATGCGTTGTGTTGTCTGCATTGGTTGTACTGCAAACAGTGAAACTCATATTGTCATAAATAGCATAGAATTTAATGCAATCGCTTTAATCTAATTATGCACTAACTGTTTTATATCACCACCCGCCTTTAACATTATTTAAAAATATATTTCTTTTCTTTTTTTCTTCTTTTTGAAAGTTTGTTCTTATATTCATGACAAGAAAAGATACACAATCGCCAATAATACAGATAACCACAGTTGAAAGTAAATTATCTATATTTAAATATGTATATTATGTAAAAGCTGTTATGTAAAAGGGTTGGATAACTTGTACATGGGGTAATTTGAAACTATTACACCGGTAATCCGTCAATGGTAAAGCAAGACTTTCGGAAAACCTACCGGTGTCACAGAGGGCGGGATGCTCGTCGTCACAAGGTAACCATACATAACCCACAGATAACGGTTTGAATTGGTGGATGTAGGCTGCCAGACAAACGTTCGTATCATATTTGTGTTGATATTCTTTGTCCACAGATTGTCCTGAAACACACACAAAATAATATCTTTATAATATTCCATAATACTATATCTATACTATTCCATAATTCCCATATACATGTAAATGTATATATCGCAAATTGCGTACATGAATTTGAATTTCGAAATGTAGTGTAAACCGTAACGTAAACTACATGCACAGACCGTAACGTAAAGTGGATGCACAGACATCTAACATAATGTAAACCGCAACGTAAAATACATGCATAGACATCTGCTATGATGTAAACCGTAACGTAAAATACATGCACAGACATCTAACATAATGTAAACCGTAACGTAAAATACATGCACAGACATCTAACATAATGTAAACCGTAACGTAAAATACACCACATATATCCCATACTTATAACGATATGTGTATTAGTAAATCACTTATATTAAGATACATCCCGTTATCCACTTTCTGAAAGCAGTTGTGATCAATGTGCTCCTTTGCCAGGTTGATTTCCGGTGTGTTCTTTGCCTTTCTGGTATTACAAACATAACGCTTCAATGATATTTCCTAATGGCTTGTTGGAATACCAAGAATGGGCAGGTGATTTCGTACACACTTACCGTTAATCCACCTCCATGAGTATATCTTCTTTAAGCCTATCCAATAGGACTGTCTGGTGAACACGTTAAATCCGGGTATTGCCTTGTACAAGTCTTTTATAGTAGTGGATGTTACTTTGAGAAGTCGGCATGTTCTGTTAGACTGCTTCCATGTCTCGGACAAATATTTCACGCAGACATTTTTCTGACATCTAAAACCTCTCGGCATGTAACTAGTCCCTAAAGGAAAAAATAAAATAAAATTATAATAAAATAAAATAAAATAAATTCGTTTAATATACTAACGTAACTTTAAAAAGAAAAGGCATTTGGATTGTTGCTATTACACAATACATAATAATTAATATAAATTCATTTAATATTTTCTCAGTTATTTTATGAATATATAGTAGACGTATACGTTTAATATGTATACGTTTAATATAATAACGTAATTTATAAAAAAAGGCATCTGTATTTTGGTATTACATGTAAATTAAAATACACTACCATTAGTAAACGTTTTCAGTATGAAAAAGGACCAATTGTTTTATATTTGGCTAGCTCTGATTAAAGTAATGTTAATAGCATAATAAGTAGGACAATAATGCTCACTATGGCATGCCGATCTCTTTTTAACGTTGCAGTCATGTTGTTGATAAAACTTTAGGATATTCCTGCCTTCTTTTCGGACGTACACACACTGTCCGTCTTCCCGAGCCTCTATTTTTATCAAACCTGGAGAAAACAGTTTGAGAAAGGGTTCACATGTCGAATACCATACCGTATTCCTGTTCCGTGATCGCAGATTACGTTCCATGTCTAGGTAATAGTTTAGTGTCATATGAGGTAGATGTGATCCTCTAAAATAATGAAGCCCAGTTAAGTTAATTACAAATGTAATTGTTACATCTATATACAATATTTGACGGCGTAAACTTATCCTATAGGGCTGGAAAGTAATGGCGGGAGCCTCATTGTGAAACTGACTTCCGGGTACAGGGAGGCTCCTAATAATG
>JAUTBV010121462.1:0-13057 GCA_032361325.1 Lepetodrilus fucensis
TTCTAGCGATTTGATTGGTTGAGAGGAGTCCTGTGAAAAGTGTTACACCCCGGTTTGCCTACTCATAACAGTTATGATCTCATAATGAGACATAAATGATTGTGACGTCATTGCAAACCCCATCCACTGACACGTTAGAAAGACATTTCAGCATGAATATCCACAAATCCGGTACGTTTATAGTGTAGAACTACTAGTATTACGATTTTGGATAAATGTGTTGCCAGCGTGATTTCCGGGGTGTACAGGTTTTTCCCAAGCTGAAATGTCTCGTAAAAACCTGCACACCCCGGAATTAATAACATACTAATACTTTCCACTTTTAAAAATGACAAACAATTATACTTACAGCTTCTTGAAGGTAGCAGGCATCATCGTGTTTTTCTGACGTCTGTAAACAAAACAATATTTAATCAGCTATTACAGCAATAGTGTTCTCGGACTCTCATAGTCCTGGGTCCATAAATATTGCAACTGCATATACAAGATGACTGCTCAAACGATAACAATTAAAATTTGAATGGGACTGGCAACACTGGCAAACCAGGGCCGGTATTCATAAAGGGGCTTAAGCCTTAAGTTTTTGATGACCAAATATATAGCAAAAACTGACTTTGCCCCTTTATGAATACCGGGCCAGCAATCTACCACTGTACCACCCTGCTATTTCAAGTAGTGGTATACAGAGTGACACACACAGCGGCATGCGCAGACTTACGTATTTCAATATGCTGCGGATGAGGAGGGGGTATTTCACGAATCTACTGCGGGCGCCGTCCAGCAGACTCCACAGGTCCAACTTCCGACTGAACGGCGACTCTTGGCATCGCTCCAGGAAGTCGTCCACCGCAGGGTCGCTCTTCTTCTCGTCCAGTAGTGCCTTGCCGAACACCATGTTGGAACAGAACTCTATGTATGCATGCAGCGAGGGAATCTGAAACAGGAACAAAGGAACATGTAAAAATAACAGTAATAATAGCAATAGCAACATTAGAAGCCTACTAATAATAATAATAACACTTGTAATAATTTGTAAAAAAATATTTAAATTATTTTTTATATATTTTTATAAAAAATAAATAAATTGGGGTCTAGAGTCACTTTATGATTCTTTCACTTAATAGTATGGTTTGTGAGGTTAGCGCTGAATGTTGCAATAACTGCTAGTACTGGCTGGTACTGACAGCCCAAGGATGATACCTGTAGTATTTCTACAGTACAGGCATCACATGCTATCATGATCACGTCAGTTTATTCCAGTTAAAGGGATGATGAGTTGAAATGCTTTAGTACATGTATAGCACAAACATACCCATTCTAATAATTCTGATCCAATTCCTTGTGTTGTACCATCAGGTAGTCTTTGTTTCTGTAGCCGTGCCACTAGATCTGAAATGTTCAAATATGTATTGATAATAAAAATGTGTGCATCTATATTGCACAAACACATGCTCAAAAAGCATGCTCATACAAGTACAAAGTACCTCATACATTATATCATAAGATATTGCTTCATATTTTATGTTGAATATTGAAAGTAATATGCTTCAAAATCATCAAAATAGAGTGAACAAGTTTATTGTCTTATGTCGCAATGGGAATGTCTCACCCATATACGATAACAAATAGTAGATAATGCAATATATAAATATTGAGACAATACAAGTAGATCTAAATGTTTCATCAGCTAAACCATAAACACATTTTTGTCTCCTGGCCTGCGTTTTACGAAAGGGGTGTATATTTACGCCGGACATAAAGCACGGAGTACATGCACAGATTTACATGTACTCTGTGCTTTACTTCTTCATATACGTCCGGCGTAAATTTACACCCCTTTCGTGAAACGCAGGCCTGTTGTTTATAATATCCATTGATGCATTTATTCAATGCCTACCTTCGTGAACCTTTGGCAGTGTTTTGATTGGTCCAAATATCTGTTTGAGCTCGCCATGAGTCATCAATTGCAGCTTGGCCATAGACTCATTGTAGTTCTGTAACAAATAAAATTCACACATCATGGTCTATTTAAAAAAGAACAAATTAATTAATTAAATTAAATTCTATGGAAATAGATAACTTTATAAGTACGAAAATAATATTAGAATTTATCAAGTTATCATTTCTCTAAAATGTTACCAAATGTGTTTTATTTAGAAGTAGGTACTGTAGCATAGCATTTGGCAGCCCTACCCTCCAATCAAAGGAGTAATATTTGACCTATGTCAAAACTAATACTACGTGGGTCACTGGTAACCCACAGTGAGCCGCTCAGACATTACAGGACTGATATATGCTCTGAAATCTGTGTGAATGCATACATAAATAATATACAGCGTCAGCTTTAATATTTTACCTTTTGTACGTTGACGAGATCTTCAATGATATCAAGTTCCCCCTGGTACAGTTCATAAATCGCCTGAAAGAGAAAACAAAACCATCAATGTAACAAAACTAATTGGCAAAATAGGCTGTAAATGTATTGAATCGCACATGTACATGACAGGCTACATGCATTGGGGACCATTCTATTTAAACGGCCTGCTTTAGGAGGGAAGACTTCCTGTAATAACCACACAATATGCGAAGACACATATGATATAGATCGATACACACAAGTTGCATGTACAAACATATGCCTGTAAGTGTAATACACTAAAACATGTTCTTTTTAGATAGCATGACACGGAAAAAAATAAATCCACAAATGTATTTGTGATGTCTTTGTGTTATTAATAATAATTTTTAAAATTGGCTAGTTTATTCTTTTTAAATAAAATTAATAAATAATATAAAATATGTTTTTAAAAATAAAATAATATCTAAAAAGAAGTGCGAGTTATTGTTTTACTTCACAGTAGGAAGCTTTTAAAATACTATAAAACTGTGCTCATAGGCAGAAATGAAACTGAGTACAACTGTGTGTTGTTTTCAATGTGACTCCCTATCTCTCATCTCCCCCGCATTGCAACTAACAGTCTAAACTACAGTCTAAATCTGTTGTTATCACAGGCAAGAGTGACAGCTCTGTTTCTCCTAATGGCTATTAGATGGTCACTTTCACAGTACAACTCTCCAGGGAGTAGTCCACTAGCACAATGCCATACACATATATTATTCTAGTTATTAGTTTTTATAGAGCAAGAGGATACTACTGAACTATTGATCATGCTGTGGGCTATAAATAGCCACATTATATCTTTCCATAAATGGCTACTTTCAATAAATCACTCATCTGGAATGTGAGCAGATGATAACCTATTAGCAAATAATAAGTGGATATCTAGTAGTAGAAATGTAAACTAAAATTATTGACTAACAAAAATATAGATATGACAATACGTTATTATTTTTTTAATTTATATTTAGTAATAATTTCTGATGTCAATTTCACATTTCCACAACATTGGCTTTTGTAATAGCGTGCTAGTCCAACAAACATGGAAGCAAGAGGGGAGAAAAAAACCTCAAATGAATATTTTACAAATCAATTCCTAATCTGTCTGACTGACGTAAGCTAGTAACATCAAGTGTAAACTGCTAAAATATTCAACACTGCCTTGACCATTAGATTAGACAAGTCAGGAAGCATGCTCTCAGCTCTAATTGTCTGGTAACCTAGCCTGAGTCTGCCAGCCTCCTTGGCACAGCACATCTCCCTGAAGCTTTCGTAGCCTCTAAGAGACCACAGCCCTCTCGTAGAGACCGCTTGTGCATGACAATGAAAGTACTTACACAAGCTTCGTGGTCTCTTAGGAGATAAGAGATTCATGAAACGATACTCTTTCATGGAGTTCTTGTATTCGCTAAGAGGACACGGCACTTTCGTAGCCCTCAGCAAGACAGATATACTAGTGTTACCAGCCTCTTAATGGATACGAGAGCTTCATGCAAAGGGTGCCTCGACCGCTGAGCTCATCACTTCTCTAATAATGGCCAGGAATGCCTGTCTCCTTAAATCACATTATCTAATGTCGCATTTAAACCACTGCTGCCAAAAATAGACAAACTTAATCCATTTATCAAGATTAATCCCAGGTGTATTGCTAAAAATAGACCAGTTGTTCTCCATTTAACAGTACAAAAAGCCAATTGTACAAAGAAATCAATACATCAATATGGGATAATTCATTCTGATTGGGCATTGTTATGGCTAATTGATCGGACTATTTAGGATTGTCGATACCCTCTACCATGGTAACTAGCAATACTGATCGTTATTCGTTAAGCGTTAATTGAGGTGCTCAAATCGAAGTATTTTGTAACAATAACAAATCACCGTAACACTAGAAAGTGACACAACCAGGTTGATGAAGTTGTATAGAGCATTCCATAGAAATAAACAGGAGCTGTTATTGCTGATCAAAAAGCATACAATATCAAAAGAAATTGAATTGTAAACTCTTATTTTCATTAAAGTAACTAAGGTTACAGACAATAAAATTAAAAATTAAAATTAAAAAAAGTATGGTCATAAATATTATTTGAATACAAAAGTATTGTAAATTCTTGTTTTGATTAAAGTAACCAAGGTAACATGCATCACAAATTATGACTAGAAAATAAAAAGAAATTAAAGTATAAAATATAGTATTAAATTAATATAATAAAACGTTTTAGTCATAATTTCCGATACCTATTATCAGATGTTAACCTTCTACATGCTGGAGGTGGTCACAGATGCCATACAGAGATAGCAATAATCCAGCAGGAAAACAGTTTAGTGCTACAACATTTACAAGTTGTATTCATTAACCCTCTCCCTGCTGAAGGTGACTTAAGTTGCCCGATCACATGCAGAAATAGAACATTTTGATTTTATTCAGCAGGGAGAAGGTTAAAACATTGAGGGTTAAAACAATTTTTTTTATTGAATTTTGTAAATTTTAAATTTAATTTTGACAGATGCTGACCTCTTGTCGTTTGATGTCTCTGTTGTTCAAGGAAGGTACAGTTCCTCCATCAGCCATCATGTCGCTCCATGTTCTTGTCAACCGTCGCTTGGCAGGGGATGGCTGTGGTGCCTTGTAAGGGGACAGATTCTGGTTGCTAGGGGCGGAAGGCACCTTGAAACGCTGAAAATTTAACAACAGAAATAAATTACAATATTTTGATGACATTGTGTTATATCAACTATATGTTATATCAATTTTCCATTTCAATATAAAAATAATAATTTACATTCTATACAGTCTAGATTAATTCAATTATTGTAATCATTTCAGACAATTAAAGATGGCATATAGAGCTGGTTAAAAAATGTGAAAACATCATTGAAATTTACCTTGCCACTAGCAGGCGACGGTTTGTTTGGTGACAGAAGATTGACAAGTGACGACACTCGCAATATCGATCTGCGACTCTTTTTCTGTAAAGTAAATAAATAAACTTTGTTATTAAAACAAGAAAACATAATTCTTTTGTAACTACAGTATTTCTAAAAACAAACAAAAAATTAGTAAGGAAAAACAACCAACTGTATATTCATGACAGCCAAAAACCCAACATAAACATCTCGAAAAGAAAAAGAAAAAAGCTGAAAGAAAACTTTTTAAAATTTCAAAGTAAAATTCAGAAAACATTATATAATACCTGTGGAAGAAATGGACACTGTCCACCAATAACAAAGAGTGGTCCAGTAGTGTCACAATAGAACAAGTCTGGCGGTGTAGCCATCCTTCAACTGATGCATCCGCACGTTGTCAATGAAAGCACAGCACTGCACTTAAACTGAAATTAGTTACCAGTACCCCCCAATCTAGTGTTTGTGAATTGAGCAACGCCACAACGCTTCTGTAACCAGTGGAGTTATTGATTCCTCATCTGGACCCGCGAACACGGCTCACGCCTACGGTCGAGTCGAACCGCGGTGATATGTCCTCCTACCATGCCTACTGGGATCTGACTGGCGAGTGTCGGTGACGTCACGACACAACAACTTACTGTATCATCATTAATGCTGCCGACTCTCGCGTGTCACACATCATCTTGTTTATTTACGTTTCGAAAATGCTTCGTTCCGAAATTAAATTGAATCTAGAAATTCCATATACGGTAATGAAATTCCATATATATGGTAATGATATCCACTCAAACTATTATGACAGTATCTGTTCCATGACCACCACGATAATTATAATATACACTATTTAAGCTACACACCTGTATATATACTACGGAGAGTGTTAAAATGTTTTTCAAACGTAGCATGGATATGAAACATTATACATGTTATAATAGTGATTTTGTTATCCTAGGCATGATAATAAACTGCCTCTACATAATTCTTATTATTTGATAAACTTTCTTGTAAATAGAATGTAAAAGTAGATTTGTCTTCACCAAATAAAATTGCGCAAAGATATCATTCATAATTATCATGCAAAATAAATATTTCATTTACCGTAGCTAAATCAGAAGTAAGCCGAGTTCATAATAATAACAAATTAGCAATAGCTCTGAGGATCTGTCAAAACACATGAGCACGAACCAACCGCCAACCAAGTTCTATATTGCTATAGCTGCTGTCTATTGATTCCACAAAAGTGCCATGTTGACGTGACATTTTTCTTAGTCCAAAATGTTTCTTTTTCTTAATCAGTGGAATTAAATTTCAAAAAAATCAAGCAGAAGACTGTTAATTAATATTGTGCCAGGAAATTGTACAATAACAACATTGTACGATGAGAGATTTGAAATTTGTTTTTGTTGTTTGAGTTCAACAAATACAAGTAAGGATTTGTAGTATAATTAAGGAATTCCTGTGACATTGGCAACCCATAACCTTTATGACATCATGAAATACAATAACTCAAATGTCACAATTCCATGCACAAAGCAATTCATGGGAAATTTAGTTTCGTGACCCAATGACAGTGGTGAAAAGCAACAGAAAAAGTGTTTGCCTAATGAGAATTTAATAATTTAAATACAACCTATTTCGGACAAAGGAACTAATAGAAAAAAATGAATATGACGTCAGAAAAATATCTTTCAAGTTAATATCAAGATAATAACTTCTCTAAGACAAGAGCCTAAATATTGTAATTTTTCAAGTTAAATTTAAAGGCTATGATTACTGGTGATACATCTGTTATTAATAAGTTTCTTAATACATTCTGTTCTACATAAATAGTCTTTGATGGAATTATTAAATATTGACACTTATCCTCGTGTTAGCATGGTTAGATTACCTCATTACAAATTTACTAGTATACTAAGTACATATATATGTAAACCAATAGCCATCAACAATCTAGCTATTGATTAAACCATTAAAATCCCATCTGATGTTACACAACATGCACAAGGCTAATTTCCAATAATTCCATTCCGTCGTCAAACTCTGGCAATGACGTTCAAGATCCACGCGACCTACCAACTAACGACACATCACCCCATATACGGTAATCTAATAAATATTTACCAATAAACTTAATAAATATAATCTAACAGTCACCAACTCCCACAGATTGTCACACGAGATGGTGCCGAATACAAGAACTTAGAAGTATTAATAGCTCGCTTCCACTGACAGTCTAAATATGGATCGCCACAGCACGACACATTGACATTTCTCTTTCGATGCTACGACTGAGACCTAGGGATGTACATATCTGTGTGGAATATATAGGTACGACATCTATCAGTCTAGGTGAGACGGATGAGGAGGCTGGAAATAGCTGACTGCGACAGATTAGGAGAAACGACAGCCACAAAGGCTGACATCTCCAACATCTGTACATCTGTACACAGAGAAAGTCAAGCTATTTATAATCTGAAGTCTCTGCTCAGCATTGCCCATCAATAAGAACAGATGAAAATACCACCAGCAGCTGATCAGGCACAGCATACAGCTTGTTGACAATAATATAATTTAAAATATACCACTTAGACAAGTAAGGACTTTCATATCCTTTCTTGACATATTTGATAAACACTTGCTTATAGACATGATAGATTAGAAGTAGATTCCCTCTCCCACTCATTGTCATTGATTTAATTAAGTGAGTTGAAAAGTAAATAATAATACTTTAACCCTCTCCCTGCTGGATTAGGCAAAGGCACTGCTGCTCTTTAGGACATCTTCAGTTGCCTTCAGCATGGAGAGGGTTAAACAGTGTTAAAGTGGCAAGATCATCTCCGCACATAATAACAAAATTATATAATACTATTTTTTAATTTAGAAAGAAATATATTTTCTATATAACCATGATAATATTACTACCATTTAAATAGGAAAAGAAATCTACCATATTATGACTTTGTATCACCAATAACATGTGCATTATTATAATTTCTAAATATAGTAACAGTGCTTTGTTTTCGCAGTGTTTTCACAGACCATCATTGTATGACAACAAAGTATTATTGGATATTGGGAGGGAATTCTGCAAACAAAACAGACATCTGCATCAGGTCACGATTCAAATGATGATCACCAATTCAGAGCGTACATGTAATTAACCCTCTCCTTGCTGAAGGCGACTTAAGTTGCCCGATCACATGCAGAAATAGAACACTTTGATTTTATTCAGCAGGGAGAAGGTTAATTAGGAAAGAAGCATATACCTACTTCCAGATTAGTTTCATAAAAAAAAATGTAATTGGGAAAAATAATAATCAGAATTATCGTAGAAATATAATATTGTATCTGAATATAATTATATATGCAGTAATTGTGTTACTGTTATTGACCTCTGCAGGTATGATCTTGTCACTTTAAGAATAGTAATGAAAAGGTGATATTACGCTTACCTTTACCAGTGATATATCCAGACTTTGAATACTGAGTGCATCATCATCAACCTTCCTCTTTCGCTTTTTCTACAAAAAATAAAAGGATGTTTTAATATTATTAAAATTTAAAAGTCATCATAAAGTTTTATCAATGAACTTCCAACCAATTTCAGTTAAAAGTTGAACCAAAAACATTGTTGGCTAAATGCAAAATACGGGGGCCCCATCACACAATTTAACAGTTCACTAAGTTCAGTTCTGCTTTCAGACCATACCAAAAATAATTATAGAATAAGTAATTAAATAATGTTGTTAAATAAGTAGTAAATCTGTCTGTCGACTGTCTGTCTGTCTACTGTCTGTCTGTCTACTGTCTGTTAATTCACAACTACTCCATGGTAATCTGGTGATAAATGTCGATTGCAAATCACAATCATGTCTGGCTACTTTGACACATATACTTGTGCATTTGCAGGGGTACATACACCCGGCACCCTATCTCTTATGTCATTTTCTTCTAATCACATGTCAGGGGAACGGCAAATGATTGGCTCTTAGATATATATCTAATACGTCTAACCACAAGATGGCACCAACGAGCGGCTGGTGTTACTAGACACTGCGTCTCAGTGTCAAATATCAAACTTGTAGGATACCTGCGCTTGAAAATGCAAGTCTAGACCACACAAAGGTCTACTAGCAAACAGTGTTTTTTGGGATCGCAGATGCACGATAATAGGTTTCAGACGGTTCACCCCTTGTATGTTGCAAAGTCATGTCACCCCCATTTCTGCCTTTCTGCACCAAGTAGGTTACACCCATATATATTTTTTACAACATATACCGGTATTTGTGTGCGCCAGGCTAAATTGATTTGTAATCAAACACAACTCAATGCAATACTTACAAGCATCAGCGGCAACTCAAACATCGCAGATATGGAATTCCGTCTAGAATTCCGCTTCTCTGGAATCCTGAGAAGAAAATGGAAAAATTAAATTATTGGCTAAACCCGATACAAAAGTGGTAATTTACGCCAAAATAAAAAATATTCAATAGATACACAAACAGAGAGTCAATTTAGAAAGAAGCAATTTAAATACCATTGTCAACATTGACAATGATATGATTGATTTACAATGTCATTGTAAATCAATCATACAAAATAAAAAATAAATAAAAAATATTTGTTATCACAAAATAAAGTATCATCTGCTTGAAACAAAATTCATAAGTAATTAAAGTGTACACCCAACTTACACATCTAAGTCACTAAAGTATAAAAGTTCATCCTTGCTAGTAGCACACAATTCAAATCCAAACGGCTCTTGGTCATTTTCGTTATCCATGCTGAAAACACATGTGTTGTTTCCCCTCTGTAGTGTCCAAACTGGTCAGCCTTAATGGTAGGGGTCTCACAGGTCCCGGCCAGATAAAGGGGACCCCCCACCCCCCCCTTTGGTCCTGAGGTCATGTGATAATCAGTGGATGAGCCAATGAAAGCTACCCATTCCTCAAAGGCCATCTCACAGTAATTTCCTGTTATATTATAGTTGAGGCTGTCACCTCCTCAGTGAGTAGAGAGATGTCAGTTATGTAATGAGAGTATCTGCACTAGACCATGGAAGGGAATACTGTGCAAATATTATTTACTGTAGTTTGGACTACATTTGTTTGAAATGTTCTTAGTCCATCTTGTTTGTTTTCCCACGATAGCAATATTGTACATCAATGTTGGTATTTATAACCAAAAAAACTCTATCTACCCTGTAGATGTTTGTTGTTGTTTTATAACAGAAGAAGAAAATAAATAAAATCTACAATAATTTTCCAATTTCATAAACTTGTGTAATAAAATTGTAAACATACTACTACATAAATGAAACCTAAAAGAACTATTTTAAGTGTTTCTTATTTACACTAAAATTATTTTTAATTCTTCGATTGATTTTAACATATTTATTGACTCAAATTCAACAGGATTAGGACCCCAAAAAAGTGAAATACTTATTGTAGTCCACTTCTCCATATTATTCTTTCTACCTGCTTTGTAAAATAATTTAAACTAATAACATACTAGTAGTAGTTTATTACCCATTTTTCTAAAATTAATTCAGAATCAGACATGTACTACTCTAGTCAGGCATGTTATTTCAACATTTACAAGTACACACAAACTGATACTCTTATCTGTTCTGAGACTGACATGTCTCTGCTTTGTTGTCACATGTGTAAATGTGCCAATCAGGAGTGGAATTAACACCACTCTGAAATGTACACATGTCACCCATGAGTGACATACTCCAAACAGCCACAAACTGTAAAATACATGAAAACAATTGACATCAAGGGAATCCAGTAACTTCACCTTCTTCAATAAAACACAAAATATTTTAATAAGAGGTTTAATATTAAATTAAGAACAGTAAGATCTCCACTTTTGATGTTACACTGCTTCCTTTAATCACTAAAATATAATTCCATCAACTCATTCTTCAAAGTGTGTGTATAAGTTAGTGTTTTCTTATGTGTTTTCCCCTTCCACACAAAGAGATTAACTGAGACAGAAAACAATGGAATTAGTGATGGAGATTAGTGCCAGGAACAACTAGGCCATAAATGTGATATGAGGTCAAAAAGCTCAGCAGAGAGTCAGAAGACAAAAGGTGATAATTGCTCTCCCTGCCTGCCACCACATTGCTGTCTATACTTTGATGTGTTCTACTGATGATGGAGAAAATAGCAGGGGTTAGGGCACCTGTCATCCAGCTCAAGTACTCTAGCTGCTTTACAGTTCATATCAAAACAGAAGGCTAACAGACAATTAGCATGGGATTATTATAAACTTGTTTATTTGTCTCAAGGATTACCAATTCACAAATGTGAAATGCTAGAACAACTTTTTAATTGAAGTGCTAAAATAACATTTATTTAGTCCCACATTGTTTTTCTTTGATGGGAAAACAGACGTTATGTATTAATGTTGGAATTGGTGACAAATATTAGGCAAAAAACAAATCAGTGACATTAACAATAACATGATATAATGTGAGGAATAGCAAATATATTTTACATTCCAGAACAAGCCTACAAATACCATGAATACTTCATCATTGTTGGCCGGGAGACTTTGGGCCAGACAATTTAATTTGACAGCATAGTGTCGTAGTGGATTTCTTATATAATCTGTGTGTGGGGAGGTAGAGGCGGCGCTTTCAAGATTTGTTCACTAATGCCATAGCTGGTCAATTCAGGTCAGGAAGAAACCCCTCAACATCTATATCTGTGAGCACGGGCTGGACAACATTGATAACTGCATTGCTTTGGGGTACAGACAGTGCATCCAATATCATTCACGTCAAACCTGTAACTTTCACTAGTAGGGCTAAATATTCATTACTTGGAAATTTGTAAATATAATTTCTAAGCATAATTTCATGAAGTTTTATTTTAATGATTTTTTGGTCTGCTTTCCTTAACCCATATGTTGAACAAGTTGAGGAAAACAGCAGATCATAATCATTTAATCCATCCAATTTTTTTATATTAAATACAAGTGAGTGAATTATTGTTTTACGTGTGAAATATTCCCGCCCGTGACGTCAAACAATAATTCACTCACTTGTATTTAATAATAAAAAAATATACAAAGACTTGTAGCTAAATATTTTTAAATCAGTATGTCAGTCTGGCTCAACATGCTCAAAATTAACCAGCAATGTCTCATGGTTAAGTTGGAGGACCAGTCTTCAGACACAGTGCACTGCATACAGCAGGGGTCCCACACCATCACTGGTGGTGTTTCACTGCACACACAAAGACAGCAGCAATTACTACCTCCTAGGGGTGTTCTCTGGGGGGGCCTCCTGTCTGCCTGGGGGTAGGGATTAGAGGAGATGGTGGTAAATGCCATCAGCAGCCATGTGGGTAGAACAATTAAACTGTTCCCTTACACAGCAGGAAGTGATAGATAGTAGCAAATCTACAACAGGTGATCCTTGTCCAGCAATGGAAGTTGCCTCTATATATAACAGTTATCTCAACTACCATCACTATTGTCCAATCAGTAATCTACAGGCAACAAAAATTTTAGATTTGTTTTTGGTGGTTTCAAGAATCTTTCAAAAATCTTTCTCATAATACGCCTTGTTAGTTTTAGGGCAGAAGGAAACCCACAAAATACATAGCGTTGAATGTTGCAGTAAACCTACTACATAATGTACCTGGTCCTACTGATAGATCAAGGATGATAACTGCAAATGTTGGCGAAAGTTACCTTTCTGACGTCACATAATTATGACATCAGAAAGGTAACTTT
>JAUTBV010121473.1:0-13056 GCA_032361325.1 Lepetodrilus fucensis
GTGGTTTGGGTTTTGCCTTCGGCAGCGTCCTGTCGACCACGGCGGATATTCTCCAGAACATACAGTCGGTAAATCATCTCTTCCGTATCGATATTGTCCGGTAGTTGCTGGATGGTGTTAATGGCATTTTGTTTAGCGGTTTGCATGGTTCTCCCTTATAAACCCGTGGGCTGGCTTCCAGTAGCTCCGCAAGTCGAGCGCACAAAAGGAGGCCATTCTAATAATCAAAATCAAAGGGATCAGACTCAATGCTAGCAAGTTAAGCAGTAACTATTTGATGGCCCTTTGATTGTAGACTTTGTCGCAGTGATGATCTCAGTAATTTGAGTCCGGTTGCCCTGAAGTCTTTGGCCAAGGAACGGTAAACAAATAACTTTACCATCTGACTCGTTCTTTTCCTCCAGTGTGCATGATCTTAATCGTCACATAGAACTACTATGCTCCTCTTGAGATCGTACAACCTGAAGGAAAACGACTTCGCCAAATGACAAGGTTATTCATTTACCGTTCTCAAGCTACTTGCAATAGATCACATTTACTGTTAGTTATGCAGCATATTTTATGCGTTTGTTAGGGGTGAGGGCGCTTACTCTAGTTGAGTATTGTGGGGTGTGTGAGCAAGGGATAAGAACAGTGTCACGGAGGATTGGCAAAAATGCAATACTGGCGCGCAGGTGCAAAAAATACCATCCATGTATTTTCTTTTGTTCTATGTTTGAGCCTGGCTCTTTCACTTGCTTCTTGTCTGTGGGAAACGCCGCGTCAAATATTTTATACTTGGCAAGGTATTGGCCCTGATAAATGGGCATCGGTGTGGTTGATTCATCGTAAAATTGATCCGGAAGCGATGATTCGTTTTATCCCGGTTAATGAAGACCTGCCTGATGCTACGGCTTTCGATATTCCAAACTCACCATTTGTCCGAACCAATGACACTTCCGCTCTGGCCAAAATGGTATCTGCGTATTCGATTGAATCGGGTGTCGTGGACGATCTTATTCAGATTATCCACGATATTGAGGTGGATTTTTGGTCTGGGTATGTTCATCCTCGCTCGCCTGCCATCGAGATTGCTTATAGGGATTTACAAGCCTCTTACGGTCGTGAAAAGGTCTCATTTTCCTGCTATTTACAATTTTTCGATAATTTAGCCGGCCTGCTAAGTCATAAGCCGTCAGAAAATCTAACACAGGATGCGTTTAAACGAGCGCTTACTCCTGATACGCGCTGTATAGAAGACCGAATGGATTTTACAGAACAGGATAGGAAAAAACTGGTTGAGGAGGTACAAATTCGGGAGCTTTTGAATAGGGCCGCAAAAGGCGAGAAGATCGTCTATTTAGATGCGAGGGAGCCGAATGAGTTTGATGAATTTCATATCCCAGGAGCCATTAATTTAAGATTGCGCGACGTTAACGCTAGCGTTGCAAAGCAGTTTAAAGATGCCGATAAGGTGATTGCCTATTGCTTAAAGGATTTTAGAGGGTTTGAATTAGCGCGTGCGCTACAACAAAAGGCCGGCCTGAAAAATACGGCTATTATGAAACCCTATGGCATTAATGGCTGGAAAGCATCAGGTTTGCCTGTTTCTGGAACCCAGGCATTAGAACCGTTTGTGGCACAGCAACGGTTACAACGATGTGTTAAAAATCCTGACGAATGCCTGCAGGCTCCTGAATGAACGTACATAGACTGAAAGGGGGTGTTGTCAACAGGGCTTTTTTGGGGGTGTTGCTGATAATCCCTGCCTTTTCTTGGTTCTACTCTGAAGGAAATATCCTTGACTACTTTACGTATTTGATGCCACCAGGGCAGTTTCTATATGTCGGTAGCAAGCTATTGGGTTTGTATGGCCTGGTTTTTCTTTGGATACACATGAGCTATGCCATATTGCGTTATTCTGCTATTCGCGTGTATCTATTGCCATGGGGTATAAGCGAGCACCGGATTATTGCTGTTTTTTCTCTAACTTTGATTGTTTTACATCTGGGATTTTTTGTTATGGCGGTTGCGATGCGTAAGGGGCTTGTTACTTTTGATGTGCTTTTTCCTGATTTTTTACATGGGTCTTATAACCGCTTTATTTCTTTAGGTGCAATGGCATTCTGGTTACTTCTGTTTGTAGCCATAGTTGGTTACTTGTTTTCTTTGGTGGCAAAAAATATATCGTGGATAATTTGGTTGCATCGACTATCTTATCTTGGTTTTATACTGGTATATTTTCATGCTTTAGGTGTGGGAAGTGAAACCAAAAATGGTTTTATGTTTGGTTTTTACCTGTTTATGGGTATTAGCCTCTTGGGGTTTGTTTTAGTTCGAATATGGGGCATTTTTTCACCACGATTTTATTTAACAAATTGAGTCTTTTGATGTTTTTTAAACACATAATATTCTGTTTAATTGGCCTGATGGCTGCCTCTATTGTTTTTACAAATATTGCCTGTTCAGCTAGTAGAAGTACCGAAAATAAAGATGAAGCCCTCTATTTTATTGGGTTGAAAGAGGGTAAATGGGTCTTGTTTTATAAAAACGTTGACCTTGATAAGGGCTACCAATCTTTTAAAACGACCAGCGAACCACGAGAACTGTATTTTTCAGTGACCGAGGGTGTTATTTATTACTTTGACAATGAGGGGCGGCTTTGCAAAATCATATTGGATGAAGATCCAAAGGAAACGGTTCTGTTTACTCCGTTAGAAAATGATAGTTATGCCCAGCTTTTCTGGAATAAAGCAGAAAATACGCTGTATATGGTGAAAATGCCTCATGGAAAAAGTAGTGAAGCAGATATTGTTGGCTGGAATAATGGTGTAATTACCCACGTTGTCCGTCAAATTTCTTCGCAGTTTGAGCCTTATATTTATAATAGTCATTGGTTGTATTATGGCCATGTACACTGCTCTCTGGACTGTGGGCATATTATCCAGGAAGTGTGGCGTAAAAATTTGGTCAGTGGCGAGGCCGAACAGGTTACTTTACTAGGACAAATATCGAGGCAGGCTATCGTCGATGGCAAAGGAAAGTGGGTCTATTTTTCGTCGAATAAGAAAGGTTCATATCACATATGGCGGCAGGCTGTATCTACTGTGTCGGGCCAAAATTATTCGCCGATGGTGGAGCAGATAAGTAAGGGTGATGTAACGGATACAGATCCTGCCATCAGCTCTTCGGGGGAGTTGTTTTTTATTCGCCACAGTCAGGGTAAAGCATTGTTAATGTATCGAGGAGAAGATGCTGTTGCAGAGTCTGTTATGTTACCCGAAGGTGTATCAGAAATCAGGAATTTAAGGATTAATCCCTAATGAAACGTTTTTCTATTTTGGTTATTTACTTGCTGGCTTTTTCGGTTTTTGCTGACGATAATTTCAAATTTCTCACGTATGAGAAGTCGGAGTTTTCACCTGCACAGGGTGGTGTTTTTTCGATTCCGTTTGAATTAGAGAGTACGGCAAATGTATCCATCGATATCCTTTCTCCAGATGGTGATTTGGTTCGCGAACTAAAATCTAACGGGGCAATGAAAAAAGGAGCTAATAAGTTAATATGGGATGGTAAAGACAGCAAAGGGAATGTTGTTGCAGACGAGGCCTATTTACCTATTCTTCATGCGACAGATATTATGTCAGGAGAAACATCTCACCTTGATATGCGAACAACAGGAGGGGAAGTGGTCGAAAATCTGAGTGTAACGATTACTCCCAATGAAAATATCAGTTTTAAGCTGCCATATCCATCAAGGGTATTATCGAGAGTAGGCATTAAAGGTGGTCCAATGTTAAGAACCCTCACAAATTGGGAGCCGAAAAGTAGGGGTAGGATAATTATTCGTTGGGATGGGTTTGACCAGGACAAGCTTCGCAATATTTATAAGGATAAGAAACTGTCTGTACTTGTACGTGCTTATCGGTTATCTGAGTATTCTATTATTACGAGTGGTAATAAAAATACTGATTACCGCCAATATCGTAAAACAATCCAAAAGCCTAATTGGCAGCCTATTAATAAGAATGATTATATATTGGAACGCAATGGGAAGCAGATAGAGCGACACTATTATGTTCCTAAAAGTTTTAACCTCAGTCCCGCTGTTTTGGTTAAGTTTCTTGACTCCTACCCTAAGGATGATCGGGGGCGAGTAAAAATCAAATGCCCTTGTCCTGTTCAAGTGAACTTAACGGGACAGGAAAAAATCCAGCTACAAGGGAGTCTTTATGAAATTTCATTTTTTATTGACAATGAGTTTGTTTCTGAACAGGAACAAGGCTATGTTCCTTTTACGTGGCGCTGGAATCCCTCGAAGCTTGAAGCGGGTGAGCATATGTTGACCGTCAATGTTTCCGGTTTACGTGGAGAGGTTGGAGTGAAAAGTCTTTTACTTTTTGTGGAAGAACCTTGATCCGGATCTCTTTAAGGGTCAGCATGTTTTTGTACTCCTATGATTGCCATGTCGATGAATCCTGGTCTGATAAGCAACGTGCTATTCATAACTATAATATGAGGTTCTATGCTGAGTTTGAAGAGGCTTCGTAATCAAAAATGATTTATGCAACAAAGCCCATATAAACACTATTCAGAAGTTAAAGAAGTGACAGAGTAGTCCAGCGGATTGTACCGAGCGACAATCGCCTCTTGGTACAATACCGCCAGACTTTCACTTTCCTACGAACTTTTCAATTCACGGCTTGGGTACCAACAACCTAGGAGAAGTACCGCTGGCCTGATTCAAGGTAGAAACCCAATAGCCTTTCCACGGGTCAAGGTTGCCGCCAGTATCCACTTTGGTATAGCTTGCGCCATCATAGTTCCAGAATTGGTTATGAACAATACTTTGAGATTCAGCCTCATCCAGGTCGCAGTATAAGGTACAGGGAGACGGAGTGGTCACCACTCGTACTTTGCCTAAATTCCCGGCAGATGCAAATGGATAACCAACCATATTCCACTGAGTTGTATTTAGTTGCGTTACCAGCGGAATTGCGAAGTAGCCCTGGGCAGTGTCAAGACAGCTTGTCGAACTTGTGACCGGAGTTGAAGAGCTATTATCCGGCATGTCCAAAGTCACCTCGCTGCCACTCTTCTGAATAATCCAATAACCCACGCCCTGGCTCAAAGTGTCTGTTTCATCGAGTGCTACATAACTGCTGTTGTCGTAACGGTAGAGAATCCAGCCGGTGCTATAAGCAGCCAAAATATCATCTCCAAATACTGCCGAAACACTATTATTTTCACCTGGATCGCAGGGTAAACTGATTTGTTGCCATTTATTATTGGACAACGAATAGGTAATGTCACAAACGGATGGAACATCATCTAATTCAAAAGCACCAATATCACATGTGCTTACACCATCACCGTCTCCATCTTGTGGCCTTGGTGCTCCTCGCTGGTCGGTGCCCGGGCAGTAAATGTCATTTCCAGCATCGATGGCTGCAGATTCAGGTAATAAGGCATGAGTTTGGGTGGGCCCACCATTATCAGCCAGAGGGCCGATTAAAGGCGCTCCTGAAAGGGTCGCCCCGCAACTGCCATCACTAATCAGGTTGTTGATACTGCCTGAAGTGAGGGTGCCAGAGCAATCTGGTACGCTCGAGTTATTGGAGATAATGGTATTAATCAGCGTGACGTTACCGGAAAGCCCTGCAGTATTTGGAGCATGGGGAGCATCTAAGAACGAATTGTTCACTATTGTACTGCTAATTATCTCAACACCACTCTCAGCAACAATACCCGCCACTCCAATCCCGCGATTACCACTTACTGTAGAGTTAATGATTTTGGCTCCCGCTTTTGCATAAACAGCTGGACGAGGTAAATTGCCAGGAACCCCTCCAAATTCATTGTTTGAAATCGTACTGTTCAGAACCCTTGTCTTACTACCCGCATACAAAGCGCTTGCACCCATACCGACACGATTACCAGAGATCGTTGAATTAATGATCTTTGTAGGTAGATCGCTGCAGTTAATAGCTCCTCCGTAGCGGTAGCCATGGTTTGTTACCCGGGTATTTATTAATGCCAGAGATGCTTTAGAGGCATTAATACTTTGGCCATTACTTTTAATAATAGAGTTTTTGATCTTTATCGAGCTCGGCCTTCCGTTACATGTTTCACAGCCGATGCCTCCTTCATTATTTGTGATCTTGGAATTCTCAATGATTGCCTCACTGTTATCTTCTACCACAATTCCCGATAAGTTATAAGGTATACCGGAGTTTTTGGAAACTACGCTATTTACCAAGAGCAGTTTTGCATCATGTAAATGGATACCGCCATAATGGTTACTTAAGACCTGTACATCGGATAAATCCAGCGTTGCTCCGGAAGCGATAATTCCAATGTGATCAGCGCCCTGAATTGTCAATCCTGTTGCATGAAGTATTGCGGGAGCAGAACTAGTATCCTCGACCTTCAGAATACTACCCCTTCCACCTTCAATCACAGCTTCCTGCCCGATTAGAGCAATTTCGCTACTAATAATCAGGAGACCTGGGTCATCTTGCGTAACATCTCCGTGGTTTAACGTATAGGTCATCGACCCGATCATGATCCTATCGGCCCCGCTACCCGCAGGACACCCTCCCGATGGAGCATCAGTGTTTGCAGCTTGGATTGCGTCTCTTAGAGAGCACTGAGCCTGACCGATACCGGGGTCATTAGTTGCTACATTGATAGTCGCTGCGTGTACTTGAGATAGGTGCGCAACAAGAAAAATGGTGGAAAGCCAAAGAATACGTGAATGATACATGTGTAACTCCCTGTTAAGTGATCTCAAATTAGCTCTGAGACCTCGAGCTGAGTTTGAATTAACTTACAACTATAAAGGTTATATAGACAACGAATCAGCCATTAGCAAGGAATCAAAGGGGGTCAGACTCGATTGATTCCTGATCCCCGTTAGGCTAATGATTTATGCAACAAAGCCCATATAAACACTATTCAGAAGTTAAAGAAGTGACAGAGAGATTTGTGATTTGGTAGGGCTTGAACGTTAGCGGCGAGATTAATGTATTCAGAGCGCTCGATTTAAAACCTTTTGTTCTATCCAAGTCCAGATACCAAGGTGGAAGTTTGGAAACAGATCGATTCCCATGGCCGATTTGGTCAGGTAAAGCGCGATCAGGCCAAGAAGAATGGAGGAGCCGAGATACGCGGCCAGTAAGTAAAGTTCCGTAAGACGAAAGAGGTATTCTTGACGGCGGGTTAGGTTGCGGCGTTCGTGTCCACCGATGATGACAAAATAGTATCGCCAACGCCAAAGCCCGAACGAATGGCGGATATCTACGGGGTGGTTGGCCCATTTCTCGGCAAAGATATCTTCTAATGCTGAAAGTTGTTCCTGGGTGAATGTCTCGCCAAGCTCTTCAGGGATGCGTTCGAAGAACTTCTTGGAAAAATTATCCTGAGTGAGGGAAGCCTGCATATTTTTATAATTATTATTAGTCAGCTTATAAGTCGCATTGTAGATAGATACAATACGATTAAGAAAGTATTTGCAGGTTAAGCTGATACTATTATCTGACTGACGGGTTCCCTCTGAAACTGATATAGGCAGATTGACTGATGACTACAAATAGGCGAATTGAGAAAGACAGTATGGGTGAGGTTGAAGTGCCTTCTGAGGCACTTTATGGCGCCCAGACTCAGCGGGCGGTTGAAAACTTCCCCGTCAGTGGTTTAAAGATGCCACGCAGTTTTATTCGAGCATTGGGGTTGCTTAAGGCGGCTTGTGCCGAGGCAAATGTGGGGGCAGGGTGTTTAAATGCTGAGATTGGCGATGCTATAAGAGCGGCATCTTCGCAGGTGGCCGAGGGCCAACATGATGCACAGTTTCCGGTTGATGTGTTTCAAACAGGGTCGGGTACCAGTTCTAATATGAATGCGAACGAAGTGATCGCGGCTCTCGCTTCCAAAGCTTTGGGCCAACCGGTGCATGCCAATGACCACGTGAATAAAGGGCAAAGTTCCAACGATGTAATTCCCACCAGTATTCAGGTAGCAACTTCGCTGGACTGTGAACAGTTGCTGCTGCCTGCGCTTAACCACCTTATACGTGTCATCAAATCCAGAGCAGATGAACTGCAAAACGAGATAAAGACAGGCCGTACTCATTTGATGGATGCCATGCCGGTTAGCTTTGCGCAGGAACTGAACGCTTGGGCGGATCAGATTAAGTATGTTTTGGAAGCCATTAAACGCAGTGTTGTACGTAACCAACAACTACCTCTTGGCGGTACGGCGGTAGGCACGGGGATTAATGCAAATTCTGATTTTGGCCCCGGAGTGTGCAAGCAACTGAGTAAGCAAACGCAGGTTGAATTCGTTTCGATGGAGAATAAATTTGTAGGGCTTGCCAGTCAAGATCCATCCGTTGAGTTGAGTGCTCAATTAAAAAGCCTGGCAGTTGTGCTGATGAAAATTGGCAACGATTTACGTTGGATGAACTCCGGCCCCTTGGCGGGAATAGGAGATATCAGCCTGCCTGCGCTACAACCGGGTAGCAGCATTATGCCCGGTAAAGTTAATCCGGTTATCCCTGAATCTGTTTGCATGGTCGCGGCACAGGTCATTGGCAATGATTCAACGATTACCATTGCGGGTCAATCGGGCAATTTTCAGCTAAATGTTATGCTGCCTGTTGTGGCGTATAACCTATTGCAGAGTATTGAATTGTTGTCGAATGCTTCACGCGTGTTGGCAGATAAAGCGATTGCAGGTTTTACGGTGAATACTAAAATGGTTAAAGCATCGCTTGATCGCAATCCGATTCTTGTCACCGCATTAAATGATGTGATCGGCTATGAGCTAGGCGCTAAGATAGCGAAACACGCTTACGCAGAGAATAAACCCATTATCGACATTGCGGAGCAGATGACTGAGCTGAGCAGGAATGAGCTTGAACAGTTACTTGACCCAGCGCGGTTGGCTCATCCTCACGGTAAATAACCTTTATTTGATGTTTGAATCGAAAACCCCAAGATCTCCTTTGAGGTTTTCGATCTAAACCGATTACTTACGGGGTATTGGCTTTTTGTTTTGGTAGCATGATCCCTTTGAGTGCGAACTCGCTTGCTCTGGGAAGAATGCCCACCCAGTATCCTCTCCAGGGCTCTAAGACATCATCGCCATTGGTGATCTTAATGTATTTTGTGCCATCGTAAGTCCAAAGACTATCACTAGAGATTTTATAGCCATTAGCTTCTCTTAGGCTGCAACCATCAGGAGAAGGAGATGAAAGGTCTCTTCTGCAAACGCCGGGGTGATAAGAAGTGCCATAGCCTGGAAAGTAAGTATTCTCGGTTACAATAGACACGCCATCGAAAGTTGCCTTCGTATCCAGGGGGAAGCCGATCATGGCCCACTTACCGTTAGCCGCAGATAGTGGAACCTCGAAACAGCCACGAGGGGAGGCGATACATTTTGTAGTCAGAGCTGGGGTACTGTTTTGCGGCATGCTTAGCGCGATGTTTCCACCGTTTATCTGGATTATCCAATATCCCTCGCCATGCTTAAGGATGCCCGTCGCGCCAACATCGACGTAAGCTTTTCCATCATACCGGTATACCTTCCAGTCAGTGCCATAAGTACCTGACATATTGGCAAAGATGTCAGAAACTTTATTATTTGCGCCAGGGTCGCAAGGAAGGCCTATTTGTCTCCATTGATTCTGTGGTAAATCATAGCTAACACTGCATGAAGACACATCGCCCCAGCGAACGGCCCATGGGAATTGGCCAGTATTCGTTTTATAGAAGTCAAAACTAGTTGTTGTCCCCTCTGCTCCGGCCCATGCGTAGTTGGTTGGGTTGGATGCAACTTCGGTACCTGTCCAGTAATAGCTACGGATACCTGAAAAGGGTCCTGGTGATTTTTTGGAGATGCCCTCTGAGGTAAATAAGTGTCCTAATTCGCTGTTAGCACAATTTGAAGCATCGCAGATTGGCAATCGCCAATCACGAAATCCTAGATAACCAGCGGTATTCATCCCGCTTATCCAAGCTTGCGAAGACTGCCAGGTTGTGCCGGGATTTCCTCCTATGGGATCTGTTACTAAATGCGCTCCAAAGGTATTGCTTTCGGATAAACTAGCGTTTGCAATCCAGGTAATATCCAGGTCATCATCGTAAACGGCTTTACCCCCTAGTCGTGGAGACAAACCTGCGTTGGCAGTTGATATTATACTGGATAAAAAAATAGCAGTGTAAAGGGTTCTATTGGTATTTTTCATGATGAATCCTCTTTGGTGTATTTGTAGTTATTGGTGTGCTGTGCCCCATCGTTCCCTGAGTTTATGCAGGCCTAAATGGATCCACGTACTTGTAGGATAGTATTTATCTTGTTTAAGTCAAATTACATGGCTTTGCTTTGGGACAGTTTAAGCTTGATGTTGGCATTCTCCTTTTGCAGGTTTAAAGAATCTGTGTAGTCATTGGGTAGTGTAGGTTCGAATAAGAGTCACAGGATAAAAAATGGATAAAGTAAGGTTGGATAAATGGTTATGGGCGGCACGGTTTTTTAAGACGCGCCCACTATCTGCAGAGGCTATTAGCGGTGGTAAGGTACATTTGAACGATCAGCGAGTAAAGCCGGCGCGGGCAGTATCGGTGGGAGATAGCTTGACGATCCATCGAGGCTGCGATGAATATGTGGTTATTGTTCGAGGGCTTGCAGAGAAACGGAGGTCTGCAAAAATAGCCCAAACGCTTTATGAAGAAACGGCGGAGAGTGTCTACCGGCGGGAGCAAGCAGCCGATATGCGTAAGTATCAACACCAAGGTTTGCAGGCGGGCGAGCGAAGACCTTCGGGACGGGATCGCCAGAAAATTCGCCGCTTGAGCGGGAAATACTGATGTTAAGAATGTTTATCTAGAATTACCGTAAGGTATTGCCAGAGATGCGCTGAGAGATCAGGATTTTTGAATTCCAACCAATGGGCAACACGGTAGAATTTTTTGGCGATCCCATCGCTCATAATAAGTGTGCGCTCTTCATAACTACCAATCACATCCCAAGGTTGAATTTCGAGATCAGCTTGGTGCTTAAAACGGTTCCACCAGGAAAGGCTGTGAGGATAAAAATATAAATCAGGGCGATTTCCCTTGGCTTTGGGAGCGCGCTTACTAAAGAGTTTAAGAAATACGTTTGATATTTTATGGATGGCACCTGCTGCATAGCGAATGGGTGAGTGAGGATTGGAGTAAAGTATTACAACGCGACCGCCGGGCTTGGTCACGCGGAGCAGTTCATTGACGGCAGTTTCTTGCAGGTCTTGGTCAATATGATAAATGACGTGAGAGCAGAAAATAGTGTCAAACCGTTTGTCTTCTATCGGTAGGTCGAGAATTGATCCATCGATAATTTCTGCATCCTTACCCAGTCGGTGAGCGGCTATCTCGCGCGCTCGTTGCGAGATATCAATGCAGGCAACACGATCAAATTTAGAAGCGATAGCGATATGATTATCGGGTAGATCGCCGCCGCCGGCGATAAGCAGTTCGCCTTCCCAAGGCGCTAACGCTGCTAATGTACGAAGCTCCACGCTCTTATGATAGTCGTGATAGCTGGGACGAAATTGGCGGAAGGAGTCATCTTCTCCAGAACCTTCACTTCCATCGATCCAGCCGTAAGAATCATAAAAATTGCGTACGGAGGACTCTACATCTTTTTCCAATGGGACAGTTTTTGGCGACATAAATATAGTACTCTCAAAATAAGCGAAGGTTGGGTAGACGTATCTTGAAAATTGATCTTGTTAGGAGCAGATAAGTTCATAAAGTAAAACCAGTAAAAGAATTGGCGGTTAGTTTTTGTGAAAATATTAAATACACTTAAAGTAAGTGACTAGCGAGATATTAAAAGGTTCATCAATTAGTGAAGTAGTTTTTTTCGAAACAAGAAGGGGCGGACGCAGTGTCAGTAAGTGGCTGATATACGAGCTATATTTATAATGAAGTATAATATGACGTTTTGTTCAACACTCTTTGGGTACAAACCTAGCCTACCTGAGAGGCTCAATGGTTCTTTACCGTCAGATTATTTTTACTCGTGTGCTCAACGGGTGAAGTCTCTCCGATATGTCATTAGAATGAATGCTTGAGGGCACTTCATTGAAAATGATTTATGCAACAAAGCCGACTGCTTTAGAAAGTTAATCGGTTAATAACTTTTTGAAACTTAACTTGGTGGTGTTAGGGTAAGTATTTACCAGCCCAAGCATCAATTATGCTAACCGCACGTTCGACATTTCCTTTCTTCTTGAGCATATGATCGGCATCATCCAGGGCAATAAAACTTTTGGGATATTTTGCTGAAGTGAAGATTTTCCTGGCTTCATCGATATCTACAATCGGGTCTTCAGGAGCGTGTAGGATGAGCAGGGGCTTGTTCAGGTGTGTAATCTTTTGGGATAGGTTTTGTTGTTGTAGGTTTTTGATAAATTGTTGGGTGATGGTGAAGTAGATGCCCGCGATGGGAACTTGTGCTTTCCCTGATGTTTCGATTGTCTTTCGGTAAGAATGGAAAACAGGTAACAACTGTTTTGGAGCGGCAGGGGTATTTATCGTTATAACGGCCCGGCATTCTGGAATATCGCTTGTTGCAGCCAGTATGGCTGCGCCACCGAGGCTGTGACCAAGCAGGATCGAGGGCGCGGTGTATTGCGCACGCAAATAGTTTGCTACAGCAAGTATATCGTTGACGTTGGTTGAGAAGTTTGTCTCCTCAAACTTGCCTTCGCTGGCACCCAGGCCGGTAAAATCAAATCGTACTACGGCATAGCCACGGTCTTGTAGTGCTTTTGCAATATGGCGTGCGGTAATAATGTCTTTGGAGCAGGTAAAGCAGTGTGCAAACAGCAGCCACGCTTTGATGGGAGCCTCAGGCAGACCAATCAGAGTGGCTAGGGATAGTCCCTGAGCGTTGGGGATTTCCAGTTTGATACGATTGGGTTGAGAGATAACGTCAGTGATATGCAGGGTTAAAGTGGCGGAGAGAGAGGGATTCGAACCCTCGATACGGGGTTACCGTATACATACTTTCCAGGCATGCTCCTTCAACCAC
>JAUTBV010121484.1:0-13053 GCA_032361325.1 Lepetodrilus fucensis
GTCTGCATAGAAGGGGGTTCGGACGTCCATGTCTTGAAGCATCTTAATCAGTGCAAGATTTCATGAATAATCGATCTCAAATACATGAAGAGACACAAAGGGGAATAAGTGGGGCACCCCGATCTCTATCATCTTCCCGTAATCCCTACTTCTACAGCCGATTGTATCTGTGCCTTGACCCCATGCAATATAATTGCACGGCTAACCAGTATCATTATTAAGGGATTATAAGGGTGGGGGTGTAACCATACGTTGAAGTTCGAACCAAGAGATACATAGTAACACCTAAATCGGATTCATGTTCCGTGTAAAGTCCGACAATGTTTCGATCACTTTAAAATTATACCTAGCCATTTGTAGCTCACTTGACGACATACCTGTTGTATCACGATAAATGGATGGTCATACCAGAACTGAAGGTCACAGGAAGGTTGACATAAAAATTATTAGAAACAGAAAACATTAACTTTCACATACAAATATATTTCCTGAATGTGAACCTTGGTTGTTAAATATTGCTATGATGTAGTGGTTATATTTCAATTGGATACAATCATTAGTACTGGTACCTTCAAATACTGACCAAACTGCATCCTTTATGACAGACCAAGTGAGCTAAAAATTCAAATTACATCAAGAGATAAGCAAGTTTTTTCTTTTCTTCATAAATAATTCATTTTTCATTATGGGATGTAAGGACTTATCTATGCTAATAAAACTCTGAGGGGATTTGGCGGATTTATCAATTCATAAAACCCGCCTAGGTTGCTTCTCAGATGTGAGGTGATGTCCAAATAACAGCCTTTCAAACTTTGAAGTATAATAAAAAGACGAAAACAGGACAAACTGCTTGCATCCAATGATTTTTCATTAGTTAGGGTCAATTTCTAGACGCTATCTGGGGAGATTTGGCTTTAATATAAATGTTAACTTGTAAACGTTGAAATACGCACAAAGCCAGAGCTCCTGCTTAATTCAATGATGTGCTGGCCGATTATTTATGATATCGGCACAAAATTGAAACCACACAATCAATAGCCTACATTGACTTGCAACATGAAATCACTCTCTCACAATGCCAATTGTCTCGTACCTCAATTCTTCGTCTCCAATCCTAGACAACCATGAAATAAATTTATTTCAACGTTTTCCAGACAATTTTATCTGCTCGAGTCAAAGTATTCCCTAGAAAGAATCAAATTCTGTTTCTTATGATCTAATTGAAAACTAAACAGTAACATTGCTAACATTTCTGCTGGACTCGTAACAACGTCTCGCGGAATCGTACCATCGCCTCAGAGCCTATCTGTCAGCATACTTTGGTTCCGATGATAATGTTTACAACCTGGCCCAGGATAGAATCAATTACTTGAACGGTGTCTGAACATTTACATCAGATTACAATTTATGACAGTTTTATCAAGCAACACTTAAAACTTTTGTCTAGTAGGCGCGTCTGGGGCATTGCAAATAGACCGAGTGTAAAGATGGTAATTTTATTTTCACACCAAACAAAGAAAAGAAATTTCCCTCATGTATGCCAACCAGTTACAAGGTAAATGAGGTTTAAACAAAAACATATAAAACCAATTTATGTCTTCACCAAAGGAGACACTTTCATTCAAACGAAAAAGTTTATATGGAATATCGACATTAAAAACAATTTTCAAATTTATCTTCAGAATTAGGACTATTTTAACCTTCAGACGAGCTGACAGTATTATTGCAGCGGTAAAGAAATGTGACTGGTTCAGTGCAATATCAGTTATATCCACAGACATACGAGCCTCTTGCCATTGGTCAGAAATAATGGGGAGGAAATAGAAATACCGTACAAGTTCAGATGTATCCAAAACTAACGTCCACAATACTACTAATTGATAGATAATGTCGACAAGATTACCATCTGCCAAATACAACGTCGACAAAAGTGCTACCTTACATAGACAGTTCTATTTGTAATAAAATGCAAAAATTAAGTTTAAAACAGGAGAGAAAAAAATATTAAAAGAAAACAAATTTAATGTTTCAGAAATGTATAGTCTTCTAAGATATCATATCCCACACAGA
Organism: Lepetodrilus fucensis; assembly: GCA_032361325.1. Classification (NCBI taxonomy): domain Eukaryota; kingdom Metazoa; phylum Mollusca; class Gastropoda; order Lepetellida; family Lepetodrilidae; genus Lepetodrilus; species Lepetodrilus fucensis. Next base: position 2,071 of record JAUTBV010121484.1, read on the forward strand.
CAGTACCTAACAGAAAATTACAACAATGCAAGAGAAATATATCCAGTTAAAAAAACCACGCAAAGATAGATTAATCTTAAACCTGAACATAATAATATCAACGTTTTTTTCCAACTAAATATACTGGGTGAACAAAGGGTTATCGGTGTATGATTTCACAATATTTGCGTGTCCAGCATATGACACATCTGGATCTGCAGGTGCCCAAAGAGACTGTTCCATATCTGCTAATTGAGCATATTATACATCAACTACACTTGCTCTTGCTTCAAGCACTAAGACTAATCACCAAGTCCAAAGGACTGTTGGGTCCTCAAACCAATTCTCAAATATTTTTGTAGCTCGTAGCTTGAAACCTTCTTTAGATTGCCCTGAGAGTCGAAGGCAACAGCCGGAGATTCGGCAATAATTATATATTTATTCGAGAAGAAAGTATTCAGTTGAATCCTCTTGAACTCTGTATTCGGATGTAGGCCAGATAATTATAAACCTCGGTTGAAATTCAGATCTTATGAGGTTATGTCTGACGATACTCTGTGAATTGCACCCTCAGTATTCGGTAATTGTCGGTAATATGATTTGCCTTGTAGCAAGCCGATTACCTAACATGTATGAATACTGTATGACAGTATGAAGACAGTATGAAAACAGTATGAAAACAGTATATGTGTAGTGAAATTTCCATTCTGAATACTGGAATGTAATGTAAACATATACATAGAGCGAACACTGATAACATCCTTGGTTTAATTTGAATATTTTGGAGATAAGTATATAGTTAAGAGTAATAAAAAAACATGTGAAATTTCATTTCCACCAAGATTGTGTTAAAATCACAGCTAAATTTGCTTTCCAATAACGATGACTCAAAAGGATGAATAAATGAATGATTCACCCAAGTTAAACCATTTTCAAACAAAATCATAATAAGTCTAAATTAACCCATATGAAACTGAATCAAATAAAAGGGGAAATAACCCCATAGTTCCGCCACCTCTACCTGGGTGGGTGGTACCAATAGTTTCACTGCTCTCCTGCGAGATGTACAATCTGGGTCACAGAGTGGCCAGGTGAAACACTAACGGTGTAAATGTCAGTATAATTTGTCTGTAGTTGTCGACCTCCATCTGCCATGGAGCTACTGTATGAAGACAGCATGTAGGCAGTATGAAGACAGCATGTAGACAGTATGAATACAGCATGTAGGCAGTATGAATACAGCATGTAGGCAGTATGAAGACAGCATAGGCAGTGAAGACAGTATGTAACTTGTAAGCAGAATATAATGACATATAAAGACATGATTTAGGCAGTTCCAGTGTGAAGACAGTATGTAGGCAGTGACACTGTTTAAGCATTTTGAAGACAGAATGTAGACATTTACAGCAACAGAAGAGTGAAGACTGTATGACATATAAAGACAGAACTGACATTGTGTAGACTTTTTGAAGACAGAATGCAGACAGCATTAAGACAACATACAGTATGTAGGCAATGCAGCCAATACTTCCTGGCCTTTAACCTTCTCCATGCTGGAGGCAACCAGAAACATCCTAAAGAGGAATTATTGCTACTAATCACAGAGGTAGATGGCTAAACTTCACAACCGACCTCCAACATCTCAGGGGCACTTGCCCAGGTAGAGGAGCAATTATAAATTAGGGGGCAATTGGAAATTAGGGCAACTTGAATATTTCAGTCAAGACCACGGTTCAGACCCTTGGGGAAACATATCATCTCTGATATTGGACTTGGAACTTTAGTGCCAAAGTGATCAAAGCAAGAAGTGAGTCTGATGGGGTAAATGCATCTACTACTCTACATTCTGTGAGATCCAATACATTATACTGAACCCTGTGATAGCATCCAGAAAACAGATGTGTGTATATAAAAACATATCAAGAAGGTGATTCATTTAACCACATTTACAGCACATACACATTGTACACATTTTAAGAAAGGGTTTTGCATACATATTTCGATAAACAGTAACATTACATGCTTAGGAGAGACTAATTGGAGGACTAAATACTAGCATAACTGATGAACAAATGTGGCTGGAAATGAGGATGGAGAAAAGCTGACCAGCGAGATACACGGTCAATAAATTGTCCTGAAAAAACATCCCATTACTGGATAATTAGAACCCAAAGTTAACAACCAACAATATCACAACATATCTTTGACTTTGAATTTATGCATACACTGATGAAACAGTAAATAACATCCATCTATTTATAATGTCAAAATATTAAAAGAAAATAAGCATTAAAAAACATAGAGACAGAAATAATTTTAAATTAACATTATCCATTTATGCAGACGGTGCAATTAATAGCATAAATGTTCAATGAAACTTCAATGAAATCAAACTTGTGACAAATGTTAGAACTAATGTAAAGTTCATTATCATACATAAAAATATAAATGTCAGAAGTTATTCTTTAATGGTTATTTTCACATATAATACGTACCATAAAACCCACTTAATGTTGGCATCAAGTCGAAGCAAATCTACAGCCACAGTAAACGTTTACTATCTACATAAAACATTGCCATTTTTGCACTACATTCACATAAAAAGGAAAAACAACAAAACAACGACAACAGTATCAAAATTCAAACAAATCTTTCAAGAACATGAACATTTACAAAAGAGCATCAATCAGAGAAGATAAATTGTGTAATGTGTTCATATCTTTCAAAAATCATTACAGTTACAATATTCACATTCATTTCCTTCTAAGTGAGTCATACTATACAATATTCCTTACAAATGGGTCCAGCATTACTTACATGTCGTTGTAAGTAGACTGATCATGTTACATGCTATTAGAGAGATACAGACAAGCCACAATTCTTTTGATCTGACAAATTCTGGCTTTGCGAATCCTTAGTGTTTGTGAAGTACAATCATTAATATCTGACACGAGTACATACTGGGCTGAACAATACTTTATATCTGACACAAGTACATATTGGGCAAGTACAATATTTAATATCTGACACAAGTACACATTGGGCAGTACTACACTATATCTGACACAAGTACATATTGGGCAGTACAATATTTAATATCTGACATAAGTACATATTGGGCAGTAACACAAGTACATATTGGGCAGTACAATACTTAATATCTGACACAAGTACACATTGGGCAGTACAATATTTTATATCTGACACAAGTGAGTGAGTGAATATGGAGTTTAACGTTGCTGTGGGATTTTTTTGTTTTGTTACAACTACACATGGTACAATGCTTTATCTGACACAAGTACACATTTCAATATATAGTATTACATGTCTAATGTTATACATTGGCTGAATGAGAAATGGATAATTAACTTACTGTGACAGGATATAGTGCTGTTGTTTTTAATGTGCATTCAGTTACTAAATTGATCACATAGTCATAAGGTATGGCCACTTTTCCCCAGCTACAAGGAAGTCTAACTACAGATCTTCAGACAATATATACTAACTGTAGCAACCAGGCAATCATGTTCATAGATACAGGCAGAGGATGAACAATCAGCAACAACTTTTTAACATACTAGCAAACGTTTAACAATTTGCAACAATGTGTAAAGATACACATAACCGTTGAACAATTTGTAACAATGATACCTGTAGAACATTAGAACTGGCAACAATGTTTAAAGATGCAATTGCATGTTGTAAATATTACAACAGTACTTGGAACTGGTATGACTGAAAACAGTTGCTAGACTTCTCACCTTAACATAAGCATATTGCTGTAATATCTGAAGATAATGCTGATCCACAGAACCACATCCATGAATCAATAGATGTTTGCCATTGAAAACATGACCGATCATTTCATATTATTATTAAATCCTTGAATAATTCAAAAGCATTCTACTACACAAGTGGGTCGATTGATTCATCAATGAAAGTGCAAGTATTTCCACCATGATAACCTGTTTATCTAATAATATGTCAAACTACATATCACTATGTTGACCCACTTACACCACTGACTAAAGAGTTCATCTATTTCCGAAGAAGAATTTGACAGGAAAGAAAATTGTTGGTCATTAATCCCATCTTATATGGAAATAATCTTGCGGTATTCATAACAAACCTCTTACCATTGTGAAAGTACTAGGCATATTCCTAGAGCTGGTACTTTTAATAACACAATATCGTTTCCTTGTACAACATAACCCAGGGAATCCACCAAACTCGCGACATCATTATCATTATGAAATACATTAAGAAATTTATTGTTGCTTGCTAGTAGGTTCCCCAGCGTTCCTAGGGGATGGAGCAAAAGAAACTCGGGATTAATAGACGCGCAGCCATAATTTCTGAACTCTGGTGCCGGCACTACAATTGTGTTGCCATGGCTACTGTATTACAAACAGATGTGGAAACAATTACAAGCTAATCAGTTTGATTATATAAAATGCAAACATTCAAGGAAATCCTGGCTGGGTGAAGGAAGAGCCACTATGGCAGATATGGGGGTCCTGCCCCCAACCCCCACCCCACCCCCATCCTCCTGTTAGCATGAATCCTTGGGCATTGGTCATAGCTACTAGTGTAACCCTGCCAGGTCGTATTATTAGTTCTACCTGTTTGCTTGTATCTCTGTTGATGAGATCGGATTCTCTAAAACTGGAAACTCCAAAAGGTCAAAACGACAAACTCCTACATTCTGGTATACTTTCCTTCCTATCCGGAGATACCATGCAGATGTAGTTCAGTCCATATACACCAAGTCTGCCAGCATGTAAATTAAATTATATTTCTCATTCTACTCAATATGTAAACTAAATTAAATTAATTTCAAAAACACCTGTTTCATCTAAATAACCACAAAAACAAAGTTTATACATTAATGTAAAAGAAAAAAAAAGAATATTAAATTTATATAAATTACAATATTTTTAATAGCATGTATTTCAAATGTATCAGCAGCTGTCGAAGTACATACAGCCACTAATATCTACATGACACTTTTCATTCGTTAATGCGTAATCACCTAGCTCTCTCTCTCTCTCTGTGACTCTCTGAGGGGGGGAGGGGGCTACCCATCAATCACAACACATGTTGGATATCACCACTTGTCCTAGGAACATATTTACCTACAGTTACCTATGTAGATACACAGAGCGCTGGTGTAACACATCGACAGCGCATGCCATACCGCCTGTATCACCGCCTGTAACACCGCCTGTAACACCGTGCACATGTTGTCTAACCAGATGCTTCGGAGGAGTGGGATTGAAACCCGAGCCAGGGTCGTCATTAACCCAACAGTTTTTGGCATTGTTTTCAAGCCCGCTCCAATTTTGGTCACTTCATTCCCGGTAACCCCGTGGCAGGGACATAGTTAGTCTAATTACAATGGAGCGCTGCAATAACTGAGAGAAATGCTATGATAACACAAGGAACTCCTACGGTGGAAGTAAAGGAATGGTGCAGCCATCACTTTAATTACCTAGCATACATATGGCCATGACGTGGCCCAACTCTGGCCCCAATGCTGGGCCATGAAGTTCATTGGCCCTGCTGGGCCATGAAGTTCATTGGCCCAAGGGGTAGCGGTATCCTTGTCAGTAATTAACATGGAGAAAGCATCTGTTTATGTAAGTGGATCTTACCTATAACTTCAAAGTCGGTGGAATTCGAACTGATGTTGTGGAAGCACAAAGGGTTGTAATTCAATTAAAGAAAATCTAGCTGGATAAATTGGCAATAATTAACAACACCTGTATAACCCAAACTTCACTTTGATCAATAAATGAAAATTGCCATTCCAATTATCCATGTTTTAATAGTCTTCAATTAAATTATTTCACACGCACACACACACGTCTTACATCAATATCAATGTATAAAATCATAGTCTGTGAGTGATTTGTGATTTAATGTAGTTTCTGCAATGGTGTGTTAATAACGGGAAGAGACGCTACAACAACAGTTACATGTTGTAGTACGATCGAGAGAAATAACTGTACAGTATACCCTGGCCCTTCCTGTGAATGGGAAGGGTCTATTCTCGAAATGTTCTTACGAACTTCTTAGCCTAAGAATAGTTTGTAGCCATACTATTAAGAATCGTTAAGATTGTCCTACGATCGTAAGAATGTTTCGAGAATATGTCCCCTGTTCTTCACGAAAGGAATTATACCAGGGCAGGATTCTAAACCTGGTACCTCCAATCTTGTAGTCCAACACACAAACCATTGTGCCATGTTTTCCTTTGCAAACTCATAACTTTCAGATGTTTTATTATCAACGTATTAAATATAAATATTGTTTAATAAAACATCATTATTATTACTTCAAACTTGAATCACTGTCTGAAAGACGTCGGATATAATTTTTTAATCAGCATTCCATCTAGTTAAGTCCAGTACAGCAATTTCTTCTAGTTAGTTTAATGTTAAAGTAATTAGCCATCTGTTGTCAATTAACCGGCTGAACATCAAAGTGATAAACTTCTACTTTAGCGGCATTTTAACATTAATGTAGCCATATTTATTGTTCGTAAAATTTAAACTAGTTTGAATATAGCACTTTATCACCTCTAGCTAATAACTGGACTGCCTGCATCATATCAGCTCCACCTTATATTTCAGGTCAAAAAGACGACATAATACTAAAAGTTTCTTATCAAAATGATGGTGTTAATAATTCCTGTAATGGGCCTCACCTGTCTGACAACCGATAACAACGGCCAGTTGATAGCATAAGTGTGTCTTTACGAAATACGAGAGCCGGTTATTTGAGAGCAGCACATTTTGAATGCACAATTTTAATCAAATCCCCATTTCACAAGGCAATGATGTTTTTAATTTCAAATTAAAAGGCACTAAAATGAGAACGGAGTCTTTAATTGTCGGTAAGTTGATAGTTTCAATCATACTTCAGCATAGGTGGATGGTATTCAGTTTCCAGTTATGTTCAAAATGCACTTGTGAAAACTGGTGAAATTAGTTAGTTAATATTGAAAATTGGCAAGCTGCCCAACTTTATAATAATGTTTAAAATTAAAAGAACTGCAAGAGAGAAAAAAAATACTGCAAGAAAAAAACAATGAATACGAATATATTAATTATATAACTTTGATATTAAAACTACATCGTAAACTTAATGGCTAGCGGTGTCCTGTGACATATTAACCCTCTCCCTGCTGAATGCAAGCACTGCTCTTTAGGGCATCTCCAGTTGCCTCCAGCATGGAGAGGGTTAAAAGAGTGGGCTGTACTACGGAAAGCAAATGAAAGATGTGTGGCATTGTGATCTAGACAAAGTGTCAAACCACTATCACAGTAGACAACAATATACGACAGATCATCTGTGTCTGCTAATTAGCAGCAGTTGTCAAACATGTAGAAAATAATAAGCCATAAAATAAAAAGATTAGTCATTGGATGCTCCGAGTAAGAGGGAATGGTTGCTTTAAACCTCCCTGCTGAATTAGGCACAGATATTTCTCTTTAGGGCATCTCTGCTTGCCTTCAACATGGAGAGTGTTAACATCACTGCAGGAATGCATAGACTAAAACCCTTAGAACATACCATTCACTACTTGATATGATAATAGACCATTTCTCTAGCAGCGAACATGTATTGTTAATGAATTCAGTATGTGATACAAGGTGTAAAAAAAACCATCATCACGTGAAATAAATAGCTGTCATCGGTTGATTGTGAAGAAAACAGTACACCATAATACCGATAAGTTACCCCCCAAAAAAAAACCCACCAAAACATTCTCATTGAAAATTCAAACCAAATAATATGCACACTGTCATATAAGTATCCCTTTCACGGCGTTCAATACCCCAGGTTGACAGAAAATTAAATGCTTTCCCACGGCAACTATCAGCGAGTTAATACGTGGTTACAATGTGTACAATACCAGACCATACATGGAGGCGACACGGTCAATCTCAGAAATAAAACTATTTCTTTTTACAATTCCTAAAAGGCCGACCTCCCGTGTCCTGGCCAATACATGCCTCGATTGTCAGCGGTCAATTCCAACTGCAATGGTCAATGTGGTCAGGCATGTTCTAATGTCTATTGAAATGTTGCCTGTGCCATCAATACTGACCATCAATATCTGCGTCAACACGCGGGGTCCGATTGAGACCCTTCCGATTGTCTACCGTTACATGCCTGTCGTATTAATCCTGTTTGTTCTACAAGTGAAAGCCATACGGAAAGTGTATGCTTTTGAAACGAGATGCATGAATTGGTATATAGATATATAAATCTTCAGACCTTGTATCGGCCAATCCTAATCTCGATGTTTCTAAACGTATCCAAGTCTTAATGTGCCGTTGTGCCAGGTATGATTTGCAAGGATTAGAGCTCAAAAGAAATTTTATCCTTGAAACTGTTTTTGAACCTTGATCGCCTTTTGTAATAATGTCTCAATACCTTCAATACTATCCTGTGTTCCTTTCTACGGGGTTAAGCAGTCGCAAGCCTCGGCGATTAAATTTATTCATTGAAAGCAAGTGAACCATATTACAGAGCCAACTGTGCTCGGCTGCATTAACACGTAAAGGGTGCAAACTTTTTTCAAGGTGCCGTGCTTCAATTGAGTTTGTTTCTCCACGAATCTGTTACAATGTACAACACTAGGAGAGACGCGAATCACGTGACGCGCAGTCAAAAGGGAATTTATTTCTTCACCTCCGGGGGTAGCTCACAGAAAAAAAACCAGTAACACATGAAATAATACGTCTTTGAAATCACTCGTAGGCTTTGCGAGTTTTAAATTGTCATAAATTCATTCGATTCATAACTGGCCAAGCATGATCTGTATTGTTATGCCGACTGATCCGACAACAATGTCAAACGATACGGGTCAACTCAACGTCTATTCAAATCACTGAACCGTGGTTAATTAATTTTAAAATACAATTACTTTTTTTCCAATACCCACATAAAGTTTCATTATATTCGTTGCTTTGAACAGCAGATATAATTGGATATAGAAGGAAATATAGGAGAGTCGCGATTTAGACCCATAAATCTAAACATTTCAACATTCATATAGGAAACTAATGTTGGAGACTAATTTGAATAATACAGTATTTCATTTCATATACTGATTGTTCCATTGCTAACATATAAGCTCTAATCTGTTCTATATATAGCACATACCACATAACCTTTGCTAAAAACAAATACATGTACATATGTTTATTTGCAAAACTTAAAACCGTAACATTTCAAGGCATATTCCATATTATTTTTATATATTCTACATAGATCATTAAACCTGAACTGATGCTACAAAACATGCTGAAATAGACACAGTTGTTCATGACAGGAATATCTATTAATAGACATTAGAAACAGTTTTTCAAAATTGTTAAGAAAATTATTACGGAAATAAATTATACAAGTCCAATTTATTGAATGCTGAATTTCTGTTACAAAAGTTCAATATATATGAACAGGTAAACCAAGTTACAAATGTTACAAAATTATTGTAATCGGAATGTTACAAGTCTAGATACAAAGTTGTTTTCAAATTGTCTCAGAAATCAATACTGCGGACATACAGAGGGACTGATGGACAGATGACCGCTAATGAATTGGACATCTCATTACGTTAATATACCTGCCTATATACTCTTCACGTGGACATTTTTAGACACAATTGTAACCAGTATTAGAAACCTTAATATACTTCACTTGTATTCGCTTGATCAAAATCAATACATGTATGTATATTAATTACTTAATATAGAAGCTCTCTTAACTACACTGCTTGTTTCTCTGGATTTCATGGTTGCCTACTGGTAACAAACCTCTTTACGACTCGGGCAAGCCACTTCAAGTTTACCTATGCAAACGCTTACATTAAGTTTACTTGTACACATGTATTTTACATTAAGTTTCTCGTTCTGCCAGTGCCTGACCTTAAGAAATGTTATTGAAACAAGTTAATCCTCAACGCTTGGCTACAGTCCAAACAAAATGTAATTATATTACTGGCATGCGATTAAGTAAATACTGAAATAGTCATCTAATACAGCGCTTTAAACTCTCACACACACTATTATCTGTGTCTACTTATAGTCAGTCCAACGTTTAATAAATTAGTCATGTTTCTAGGGCTCAGGACCGCATTTGGTCAAGTGTAAACAAACAACTCGTGACATGAAAACATCTATATAACAGATCACTGGTCAAATGAAATGGACATCTGGATGCTACACATTCAGGTAATTTATCAGTTTGGAATATTAACCCCTTTTGTATATTAATTCTGATCAAGTCAGCATATTTAGATATTTTCAAATCGTGTTCAATGGTAAATAAAACAATATTGTTGACAAACAAAATTTATAGTGGTTATTTAGCTGGAATGAAGGTTATATACGGTTATTTTTATACCAAATGTCCAATGGTTATGTTATAACTTACAAGCGTAGTCAATCAATCGAACACATAATTATAGTATATTCCTCTGTATACAATATCTCAAAGGCCCTGTAAATAGACAATTTGTGTCATTATTCAGCGACTTCTACAAATTAAAGTACATATATTTGAACTTAGAATATTAAATATATTTCACATAAAATTTCTGAATAAATTAATTAACATTAACTATTTTATCATGTCTATGAGAAACATAGAATGTTGTTCTTCAACACATGTATGACAAAGGTTTTTTCCCACCATAAAAGAGGTATTGCTCATTGTAAATTGCCATAGATGAGGTAGACAACTGCTATAGTACTTGGAAACAACATTCCTAGTTGTATCTTATGTAGGAATCAAAACGGAATCTGGTACAAATGTGATAGGCCTACTTTGTTAAATTGGATTACATTTACAGATAAGTAAATTTTGCACAACAAACCTACAATTAAATAGTCTGTATTAAATGTACAAGTTGCTTTAACCTTCTCCCTGCTGAATAAAATCAAAGTGTTCTATTTCTGCATGTGATCGGGCAACTTAAGTCACCTTCAG
>JAUTBV010121495.1:0-28800 GCA_032361325.1 Lepetodrilus fucensis
TCTTAGTCTAGGGTGTCTGCCTTTCATTCTGTGATATTATGGTGTTGGTCTGGGGAATACCTTGATGGCATTGTAGATAGGGACTGACTGAAGAATTTGATAGTGGGAGAACTGTAACAGTCAGTTTAGGAAATATCTATATAATGTAGCTATCACAAATTATTCTTAGTCTAGGGTGTCTGCCTTTCATTCTGTGATATTATGGTGTTGGTCTGGGGAATACCTTGATGGCATTGTAGAAAGGGTCTAGCTGGAGAAAAGATTACACTCTATAGTCAAGAGTGTCTTTCTTGCACTCCCTTTCTCTGAATATTCTAAGGAATAGCTAGGGTCTTGTTTTCACCCAAATACTCCTATTCAAAATATTGGCCTAGATCAGATAAGCAAGTCTAGTCAGAGAGTAAATAATTTCACAGCTACTTTCGTATGAATATAATACCAATCAGCATAATTTATGCTTAAACTATTTACTTTCATCCTCTGAGAATATGGATGGTCTATTAGGGTCTGTATTTTTCATCCCATGAAATTGTGATGTTCGTCATACGAGACTATGGTGCTGTTCTAAGGAATACCTTGACTGCATTAGTAGTCATGAACTGGCTTGAGAATTTACCTTTCACCATCTGAGACTATGGTTAATCTCAGGAATTCCTAGTTTATGTCCTGCAGTAGCCTAGTAATAGCAAGATGCTCTCCATGGTTTAGGCCCAGACTATGGTGTGAAACTCAAACCATATTTCTTAAAAGAAAAAAATATTTACAAGAATGTCAATGGTGTATCTTTATGGCACGGGGCTACAAGGTAGACTCTATGGTTTAGGCCCCGACTATGCCTATGGTATGATCCTTTCGCGAAATGTAGAGCATTTTCTTAAAAGAAAAAATATATTTACAAGAATGTCAATGGTGCATGTTTAAGACATGTGGCTACAAGGTAGACTTACATGCAGTTTAATGGTTTCATGCTGATATACTGATAAGACATTAATGAGAATATCTAAAGGTGTATTTTGAATTTATGACTGTTTAAATACAAACCCATCTGCTAGCCACACTTCAAGCATTGGCACACCTTCACATGAGATACAGTCTGGTCAGTGTCTGATGGAGATGATTTTTTGTTAGTTGTCATGTCGGAGATTACATACTCAAGAATTTAATATATTCTCAAGACTTTATACTTCATTTACCGGAAGGGTGTTCTTAAAACAAATGGAGTAAAGTCTGTGATAGAAGCACATCTTCTAGAATATTATGATAAAATGTGCACATACATGCCTAAAAATTGTACATTTGCACTTGTCATCAGGATACCCATTGAACATTTTAGCTCAGGCTAGAGCCAATTTCTCTTGCTGAATGCAAATATTGCAGTCGGAGGATGATATGCAGCCTCAATAAAAACTCAGTCAGTCTCAGTTTGATAGAGTATGCATGTGGAAACCTCATTACCCGAGACATGTTACTGCACTAGAAAACACAATACACACCAGTAAACACAGCATACACACCATCGACATATGGAATACATACCATCCTTGTGTTTGGCTTGGCGTCCGTCACAATGCTAGACATTGATGCAAGACAACAAGTTATACTTCTGTGAGATTACCGAGGAAACCTTTGTGAAGAAATTGCTTGTTTTTCTGGAAAGGGAACTTGGCAGAATAGTATGGATTGGGTATGCTGGTGTGGCAACTGCCAAGCTTTTGAAGGAAATATGTTGTGTGTAGTTGGAATATATACATGAAAATGTCAGGTCAAAGAACCTCCAAATGCATGTTTGGTAAATGGAACTTTATACCGTTGTTAAAATTTTATAAAATTCAAAGTTGCCATAAATTAGTCTTGTGGTATTTATAGAGGTCATATTGGGAGATCTTCTTTTGCCTTGATTATTTAACAGAACTGCATGTTATTTATACCCTTGTTAAAATTTGATCAAATTCAACATAGCCTTAAATTAGTTTTGTAGTATTTGTAGAGGTCATACAGGGAGATCTTCTTTTGCCTTGATTATTTAACAGAACTGCATGTAAATAAACACAGCATCAAGTAATAACATTGCCAATATTACACCACTTAGTCTATGGTCAGACCCATCCATGAGGCAGACTTGTAACAGTCTATACATGGAGAGACCTACTAGTATACACATTCTAAAACTGGGCCAACTCTTACTTCAACCACAACCTGCTGTGAGCATTAAAGCATCTCTATGTACCGGTATGCAAAAATATATACAGCACCAGTTACTATCGCTTCTGCTCTGTATGCTAGCTAGGAAATGTGCATGACAATAAACCAACTCCTCGGCATGTTAACCCTTTTCCTAATTATTTTCACTGGTATGCATGGCAACTCCATTTACCTCTAGCATTGTAAAGGTTAAATTAATCTGTGATGTAAATCCTATAGCTTACAATACTGACAAAACATATTAACATTGCTTCTCACTTGCAATGTTTCTTCTGTGTTTTCGACACATTCACTGCAAACAAAAACGTTAGGTGTCATGTTCCAGAATCCTACCAGGATCCTGGCATGACACTTTTACCTTGGGTGTCCTGATTTATGTTTGAGTATCCACATTAGATGTGCTAGCCAAGACACCTAACTTTTTTTATTGTTGCTGTGATTCCTATCATAGACTACTGCCAGTATGTTATACAATTTTGTTTTTTTAATTCTCTTTTAAATGTTGTGTTTTCCACGAATATGTAGTCATATCTCCTTTTTTGAAGCTGAAAATGCTTTAATAATCTTTTTACAAATTCCTGTAAATTTGGAGCCACATTTTGAAATCCTGTAGCATACCGTATAACCAGAACATTCGAGATATTTTATTTTTGTGGCATTTAAGATTCAGTTCACAACTCAAAAATGTACTTAGTTCACTTTATCATTTACATTATCTTTACTGGTAATTAACCCTTTCCACAATGAAGGCAACTGGAGATGCCTTAAAGGGCTGTTCCTGTGCCTAATCCAGTGGGGAACAGGTTAAACAACAATCGTAAAATACCTTTCACAATTTAACACCTCACAAAAATTCAGGTTGTGCCGTACCGAATGTTCTTATGAAATTAAAAAACAGTATTTGGCCCACAGAACAATTGTAATGCTACAACTTGTACAAGAGTCATAACTCCTATATGCTAACATAGAATTACGACTTTGATAGCACTACAATCGTTCTGTGGAACGGTTGTCAGATAGAAATTGGAATTCGTAACTTCAAAGAAAGAAAATGACCTTTCATCTTCAAATTTAGATTTTTTTATGATTTCTGTGTGAATTTTCCCTACTTTTTCTTTCTTTCCTAACCATATTTTTCTAGTCCCTTGTTTCAGTCTTCACCCAATTTCTAGTGCCCTCGATCCTGGTTTGGTTTTTACCCGTGTGTTTGTTCCCGCTAATTTAGAGCAGCAAGCGATCGTAGTGCAGTGAACTGTGAGGATGACCTTGAAAGAAGACGGAGGGAAAGGAGAGAGGCTCGACTAAGGCAAGGCCACGTGTAACCAATATCGAAAAATGTAATCGCTGTGTAACCAATATCGAAAAATATAATCGCAGTGTAATCAATATCGGAAAATATAATCGCTGTACGTGTAATCAATATCGAAAAAATGTAATCGCTGTGTAACCAATATAAAAAAATGTAATTAACGAATTTTGACAAATGTAATCATTGTGTAACCAATATATACAAATGTAATCAGTAAGCAATATAATCAAATGCAATCGCTGTGTAATCAATGGCCAATATCGAAAAATCTAATCACTGTGTAAACAATATAAAAAATGAAATTACTACTGTTTCTTTAAGTTGGATCTCTGATCTCAACCAGAGCCCCCTGAACGCTTTAGTGGAGAAACTACTTAGCAGCTTTTAATTCACGTGGTGTTTAGTCATATGTTTAGTCATATGTTTAGGCTCCAGGCTCAGCTTTTAGACAGGCATAGAAAACTGTGAAAAGCATGGTGTGGTTATTTGTTGAAACCTTCAGTATGTATTATTACAAACATTCGTGAAATATCATCATACACGAGTTACCTCCCTTGACACAATAAGGGAGATAATCTCATCCGTTCTATCATCATGTGTTTGGTTTGAGTTTTTGAAGTGCTTACCTATATTATAACAATTGCTTTGAGTTGTGATTTATTTTCAGGATTAATGCTTTTCCTATTTCAGAAATGACACAAAATGTAATTTATTTTCTTTGACAAAAGAGAATCTTTGATCAATCCCATCATTTTGCTTACTACTGTCAATATGTATTTTCATGAATTTAATGCAAATTAGTGGTTTGCATATAAACATGACCTCATTTTGTTGGTATTGTACTTAATATAATAACAGTAATAATAAATATAATAATAATAATAACAATAATAATAATAATTACAAAATATAATAATGATTATAATTTCCCTGCATAAAGGTCTGTACTTTAGGAATTGATACCTACGACTATACATCTAGAAAATAAAGAATTGCATTTAATAAATTAATTAATATATATTAATTAATTATCTTGATAAATTATAGGCAGGCCGCTGAGCCGCAGGAAGAGGACCGATCGTCACGTCGTGCACGAAAACAAAAACAGGACGAAGAGGAGACCCCCGCAGCCGAGGTAAAAGACGCAAAAATTAATGCGACCGCAAACATTTACACACGAGCTAAGAAAAATTGCACATGCACAAGCAAAAATTGCACAAGTCACAATTCAAGGATTGCACATCACAAGGCAAAATTTACATTTCAAGAATTACATTTACAATTCAAGAATTACACATGACCATGAAAACATTGCAAGTCACAATTGCAAAATTACACAGGACCATGAAAACATTGCACATCACAATGGTAAAAGTACACATGACCATGAAAACATTACACATCACAATTGCAAAATTAGACATGACCATGAAAACTTTGCACATGACAACAAAACAATTGCACCTGTTCATGCAAGAATTAAGTTATTTGCACTGTTATGAACCAGTCAAGAAGTCTCATTTTCATAAGCCTCTGGATTGCACAAAATGGACGTTTATGTCTGAAAATTATCAAATTTGGATATAAATCTCCCAACTATCAGCCATTTCTATTTGATCCAGTAGTAACCAAGCAGAAGTAACTTTGTAATAATGAAGAGCATTCCTAAATTATATTATGGTATTCACCATGTTTCTCACGTTAATATAATCATGTTAATAATGCTCTTCCTACTTATATGATGTTGCTATACACTGAAGTTGGACAGCTTCCAAACATTTATACTCTGATATATGTATTTATAACTCAGTAATAATACAGAGGTTTATTTTAGTGTCACTTTATGAGAATCATATGGTTCTAGTTTATTTATTTTATTTGTGCATAATTATTCAGTTTTTCTGCACTTATTCAAATGAGTTTTGACGTGGCTCGATTAAGTTAATTACTCCCAGTTTATAAATTTATTGAGCTGAAAAATATCGAGCTACAATACCATGCCTCATTTGGATTGAAATTTTCTAATTGCTATTTGGGTGATCCTTCATTTACTAGTGATTGCAAATTATATCAGATTAATATTTTATGCTAATTGAAGGATGATTCAATCTAGTACATATATTGAAATTTTGATTTGAATATCATATGTATTGATTGGAAAATGTTTAGAATACAGTATATGATACTATTCAAATCAATATTTCTATTGCCGACCACAATTTGACAATTTGTTAAAGATACAGGTTCCTGATTCACATATTAAATTAGTGGATGGACCTGTGGATATTAATTGTCAAATTGTGATATCTTGTACTATGACATATTGAATTTAATTTGATTGGAAATTCAATGTTTGAATATTATCTTTCATTTTGATAATCTGACTTGAAAAACATTAAATGATTCCATGCTGACCGTAACAATATGTAAAAATAGATATGGTAGTTAATTATTTATCAATATGTCATCAGTATTAGAAACAACTCAACTGTTTATACTTTGTGAGTTAAATATTCATGCATAAATTATTTATTTATCTGAGCTATGTTTTATTTGAATTCTTGTTATTTTCTCTTGCACTGTTATTTACACATTTTTGAATGACAAATGGTGTTGAAGTACAATCTATGGCCCAAGAAATATTATTTTGAAATTTATTCATCTTTGCATTGCTATTGAGAGCTACATATTGCAATTAATGAAAAAACAAAACAATGCACAGATTAATTAATTCCATATACATAATTGTGCCAACAATCCCATGCCAAATATTGACAAACATTTTCAGTATTTGTTGAAAGGAAACTATTTGACAATGATTGAAATTATGCACTGTTCTTGCTTTCAATTTTCTATGATTTCACTTTATATCTTTTCTTTTTCAACCTAATTATTTGAATTAATATCCCTGTATGCTGTGACTTTTTATTTAACTATCACCACATCTCCATACGATACCTCCAAGGAACCTAAACATTTGACTATCTGTTGTCAATATTCCAACACCAATAGGGAAATACCTGAAATACAGAAATAGCTCGAATTCATGTTTTTTCGTCATGGTGACCATTTTGCAGGACACTTCGAGTGCTAGATCGCGTAGGAGACGTGGCCAAGAGGAAGAGGTAAATCGGTCTTAAAAGTAGTTCCAACATGTGCAATGTTGTCTTCATACACTGTCAGTGTCAGTTAGTGTGCATCATATTCTATATATAGTGCAAGTAGCCTACTGCAGGGAATGTATATATATATATACATTATTACTTACCACCAGCCCCAAGCCTTATATTGCTCTCAGTGTATATAGTAGCCACATCTGTTGTATATAACTGTGTATAGTCTATATAGTGATATATACCTGTATGCCATAAGCACAAAGCTAGTTGTTGTCTTCATATTGTTGTATTTCTTCTCCTGGAATATTGAATCATATAACATTGTTTCTAAATAACTCAATGGTTTTGCTTGGTAATGATATACATACAAACTACATTATAATTCTTTAGCATTCATATTTTGAAATTTATCTAAATAACTCTTGTCAATGGTTTTGGTTTTGTATAAGTTATATAAAAATGCTTTAGCATTCATATTTGGAAATTTATCAGCATTCAGACATAAAAATAAATAACACGAGAAGAAGCAACAATATCTCTCTAGATATATATGCATGCCATGAACATAGTTTTTAATCTAGTACAATAGTCCAATTTAATAGCAATATATTGGAGTAAATTATCGATAATCGGACATTTAGTTCAATGCTGGATTAGTATATACAGTTGTTTGCATTGATGTGCTTTTATTGTTAACAACTGCTGAAATATTACACAGTATTTGTTAATTGTAGGAATAAACTTCCCAGAACATGCTACCATATTCGAACCATCCAACATCCATCACGTATTATATCCACGTCATCTGTCATCCATCATCACATATGCCATCTGTCATCACATATGCCATCTGTCATGCATGAAATATAACCCTAAACCTTTCTCAGTTGCATTGTGCCTTATTTTTATTTCTCTTCATTATTTCACCTGCATTTATCACTGAACACAACGTTATAGATGTTAAATGCCATTGTCGTCATTGATTTCAAGATTGATGTCATTGATTTTGAATTTAATATTTTATTGACAGATATGGGATTATACAAAAAATGAAACACTTACAATTATCATCTTCTTTAATATTAATGTACAATCGCAGAATAATGTTAGTAAAATAACGCCACTTTGTTTTATATTATTAGCTTAGAAATGTCAATAGAAACAGAGTTACTTCCCTTGTAATGGAAACAGAGTTACTTCCCTTGTAATGGAAACAGAGTTACTTCCCTTGTAATGGAAACAGGGTTACCGTATTACCCTTATTTAGGACATAATCTGTGACTACAGTCAATATAGTGTTCTAGTAAATGGTTAACTTTGTAGATTAGTTATGGAGATATTCCTATGACAGTGTTCTGTACGTTGATTTGCTCAGGAGCCAACCCCAGCTGCTGCTCCAGATCCAGAACCAGAACCTGAGCAGGTTTGTTTGGTGTTGAGTGCCACAGTTGTAGATGAAGTCTTGGTGCACAGTAGTTCACAGAAATAGAGCAGTTATGTCACTGTTTGCCATTAGATCAATGCACTTTGTTCAAGATGAACTGAATCTCATTGACCCTCCACCGGCTGGATTAGGTACAGACACTGCTATTTCTGGCATTTCTGGTTTCTTCCAGTATGGAGAGGGTTAATGACTGAAGGCCATTAATTATAAAACCTGAGATGGTTTGTTTGGTGTCGAATTTTGCAGTTGTAGAAAATATGTCTGTTCATTAGTTGTGAAGAATACTGAAGGTTTCTGTCGCAATAAGACCCTGAATAATTATGAGGATATTTTATGTCATATATTAAATAGTACAGTAATATATTTTATTATAATTATTCAGAGTCTGGGTCTGTCATTTTAGGTACCGGTATATATGTCGTCAAACCAATGCACCACAAAGTGAATTGAATCTCGTTAATAACTGAAGATCATTAATTATGTGTAATTGTATACTTTCGCATATGGGTGAAATATTCCCGCTGCGATCATAAAAACCAATTCAATCAATGAATCGATTGTTCTATACTACAAAACACTTATATTATGCTTGGATTAAAGTGTTTTACAGTATTACAACTTTCAGTTCTATTGATGTTGCTGATTTCATCATGCCATAAATTGGCAAGCTGTGATATAAGTGAAAGGATCTTGAAAGAGGCTCTAAACCCCAATAAAAAAAAGAAGCTATATTATACACATTTATTGTCGTTGATTCGCGAGATTAAATTCCTTTGTGTCCCAGAGTTGACACTATATAGCGGGGAGGTTATTTTTGAAGAGCACTGTAGTTATTTAGCCTTGCACAGCCCCTATCCTTTTAACCTAGGCACAGAACTGATAAGTCGCAGTTGACCAACAATGATTTGTAATATTTTGTAGTAATTTTCCGTAAATGTGTAGTATTACATAGTGCACTAGGCTGTACGAATTATATGCTGATCTTTGAATTGTGCAGAATTCTAAAACAACATTTTTGGTACTAAAGAATACTATTGAGTATTTTCATTTAATAATCCAATATATTTTGAAAATGTTGGCATGATCAAAATGGCATATAACTCAGACTATTTTTTCAGAAGTGGTTGTAAATTGTGGTAAATTAGATTTGATTGTTTTCATTGTGGTTTTTGTTTTTGAGGATGTAAGGAAGATATAGAAATAGTGATTTATACAGATAGTAGGAATATAAAGGTATCTTTGTTATTGATGCTCATCTTTTCTCATCTTACCTTTGACATTATTAACATTATATTTTTAATTTCCATATTTTTGAATCTACATTGTTAACCTATTAATACTAACAATATTTTCTATAATTTAATTTGTTTTAATGATTTTCCCTACTAGTAATTTTATCAAGGTTTACTATGACTATCAAGCTTTATGAACAGTTCAGTTAGTGTTTGGATATAAATGAATGTGTTTCACCAACACTACGGTACATATTTTGCAATGTGTTTGAATGAATTCATCTCCTAGCTGAAAGTACTAAAAAAAAAAAAAAAAAATTTTGGCTAGAAATTCCTTTCTAAACTGCAACTGATTCATGATTTGCTTTGATACACTTTATTCACAGCACTGCCATGGAACCATTGGGAATTACCTCCCTTTATCTGTTTGATATTCCGCCCAGGGTTGTCTGCCTCGAGTTGTGAACTAATTGAGAGTTATCTCCCCCTGGATTCTAGGAAGCCAGTCAGCCTGCAGAGGACGACACCGCAGCTCAGGAAGCGGCCGAGGCAGAGAAGAAGCGGAAAGCACAGGAAGAGGAAGAACGCAGAGAGGCAGAGGAAGCCGAGCGGAAACGTCAGCAGCAGGAAGCCGCTAAGAAACGCGAGGAAGAAGAGAAGAGGAAGAAGGAAGAAGAGGAAGAACGCAAGCAACTAGTAAGTTGTGTGGGGAAAACACTCAGTTACATATAGCACACATTTCTATGCTTTTCATTATTGGATTATATGAATTAGTGATCTGGTACCTTTTGAATCTGGTTAAATATCATCACAGAAAGGTAGGTCATAGCATGTGCATGACCATTTTTTTCTTCTTCTATGTAATATTTGGGAGTGGGTGTGGGGGTGGTAACAATTGCATGATGTTAAGATGTAATTTGTTGTTCTTATTCAATATGCATGTGCATGACTGGTCTTTATAGTCCTTGCCCTGAGATTACAAAGCTTTTTGAGGACGATTTCATGCTCAAGCTCAAATTGTACATGGTGAATTGTGAACAAAACCTGGGATGAGCATGAAATCGTACTAAAAAAAGTTTCATAATCTCGGGACCAGCATTTATAAATAAGTCTAATACAAGACTGGCAAGATTGTTTTCAATTGATAGTGCTTTAGTGTAATGTATGGTAGCTAGTTGTTTTAAAAAAAGTAGTTTTGATTTAATTTTTTTTTAAATTTGTTATTTTATTTTAAACATAGTGCATGAACATAGTATTGCATGTATTTTTGTTCTCTTGCATGTTCCTCTTCCCATGTGTTCAGATGGGCGAAAACACTGATGGATTGCATGAGTCTGATCCATGCAACAGCATGGACGTTAGTGGCAGCTTTAAATTAGAGGGTCTACACAGATGGGGAAATACGAACCTGGAACAACACGAAAGTGAAGAGGAGGAGAGTTATTCCTATGAAGAGGAAGAGGAGGTGTATGTGGAGGAAGAGGTTGTGAATGTGGAGGAAGAGGTTGTGGACAGAGAATCAAATGCAGAAAAAGAAAGTGATAGTTTTGTGCAGATAGGATATTCTCCGAATGCAGTTCTTTCTAGAGATGCAAGATCATTTACTGAAGATGGAGTAGTTCCTCAAATCAACAATGCAGAAGATGTATCTGTTTCTGAATTTCTCATGGACCTCTCAGTTTTTGAGGAATTAGAGAATGAAAGGACGCTTGTGGATATGGAGAATACGGAGGTTCATGGTATGGATGAAGCGCTGGATGTGGATGAAGTTGTGGATGTTGGTGCAGTTGACGGCCACCTAGGAGGGAGCCCAGAAGTTGAGTGTGCAGATATTCACATAGAGATTGACCATCGAACTGAACAGATAGCTGTGGATGACTCAACATCTGGTGAAAATAACATTCATTTCGGAGTTTATGAAGACAGTGAGGAGGTCAGAAATGCAGAAATTGTGGATATCCATTATGAAGGAGCAGGAGGAATTGATGATGTTTATAACCAACATCCACAATTTGGTTTGCCTCCTAGAGGTGAGACTATATCCTGCTTTCATGGCAATCATGCTCCCACCAGAAATGCAGACTTTGAAATCTCTGTAGACACTGAGAGTTCCCAAATTCAGATGGAAAATGGTGATCTGTCTGTGTGTGACGATATCCCCAGTGATGAAAACACTAACAATTTGTCCAGTTCATCCGCCCAAAATGATCCCCAAGCTGTGGTTAATATTCACCAAGACTTCACTCACACTGACACCAGATCGCCAAGGGTCTTTGCAATGTCGAGCACCCTGGTTAGCAAAGGAAGGTACCTGCAGACATCAGACTTCAACAATGTCACTATGGATGAAGAACAGTACGGACCCCATACATTGTCCAACACCAGTCTTGATGCTGCTTCCATCGACAGACACCTCGACTTGACCAGCGACGACGACCAGTGCAGCAGTTCCTCAGGCTCCAGTGAGATGCAAGGCCTCCTCCAGGAGTACGAGAGGATCATCAATGAAGATGTCGACATGGACACATCTGCAAACCTGGGAGCAGACCTTGCAGCAGCCATTGCTAATGATGACGTCTTGGGCCAGAACCTTGTGGAAGATTCTATAGAGTACAGAGGTCGCACTAGCTCCAGTGGCAGCGAGCCTGGGTATGCACAGTGTAACTATGGAGATGAGGGTATGAACGAGAGAGATCACTACAGCAGCACTGGCAGCAGTTCGTATAGAGATTACTGCATCAGCGTCTTCGACAGCTCGACAGACGACAAACTGCTCTCCAACGAAGAACCACGGTCTTCACCAGAACCAGAGCACCAGGTCGAGGACACAGATCAGGTTGTTCCCAGACTATCCTTGCCCAGCGACCTGTGTCCTGGCTCTACCATTACTTCCTCAGAGAGGCAGGACTCGTCAGATACTCTTGGGCAGAATTCGAGGGATCGCTTTCATTGGACCACTTCAACATCGTCGTATTCTGACCAGAGTAATATAAGGACAGATGAATCTGGTATTTTAAGGCAGTTTGTCTCCAATGCTGTAAGAGCCTTAATAAGTGACACGAAGGGGCCAGATGAAAGTGTTGAAGCTCAAGAGGGCAGTACGGGATGTGAAGGTCTTACAGGATATCTTGATGATGGGCAGACTGATACCTATTCCCATGCTACATATTGCACAACAGATGAGGAGAAGTTTGCAGATGTCACAACCCAACCGCCTTCTCACTGGAGTAATACTCAGGACCCTACACTGGTCACTACCACTGACTTTGAGAGTGCTGCAACTGGTGGAGGTGATTCAGGTCTTGGCTGGAGCACTCACCAAATGACTCCAATGAGAAGTGGACAATTCCTTGACCTGGAAGCAAATTCAGACAGAGAGACAAACCTTGAAATTTACTACAACGTCCCAGTATTCGATGAAGACATTTTGCCGAGGGTTGCTGACGAGGAACTGGAAAATGCTGAGCTCGGTGACGACGTCTTGTTCTTCATTCCTGGTGCTATTGAATCTGTTCACGACACTATGAATGAACCTGGTGCTCATTTCCTGAATGATGTCGAACAGGAAGGCCATGCTTTTGGTGAAGTGACGGCAGATACAGGTGCATGGGCCTTCATAGATTCCAACCAGGTAGAGGACTGGTCTGTTGCCAGAGGTCCACAAACTGGCTTCGACTCTCTAGCCATGACCGAAGAATTCCCAATGTTCTACATGGATTCAGAAAACACACCAATCTCAAATGAAGAGAATGAAAAGTTTGATCTTGAAGACGAAATGGAGGCAGTTTCCAGCAGTCAAGATGGAAGCTATCAAGTAGTGGCTCCATTTTCTAGTAGTCATCCTGATCCAGGCATATGTCAAGATCCAGAAATATCCAGACAATCTCCTATGTATAAATCCGAGACCCATAGAATATTGTTCTTCAAAAATGTGTTAAGTGACATCATCCAGAGGGGAAATCAGATGAAAGATGACATTACTTATGGGTTGAAGGAAGTCAAAGATGAAGAGACTATAGCAACAGGCATTCAGAGGTTTCCAATGAGAATAGGAAGTTACAATGCTGAAAATTACACTAGCGATGCTGATACGCCAAAGAAGCCACCTGAATCACACAATATATCTTCTCGAAAGAGTTCTGTCTCTTTAATTCACATGCCAGACCTGGCAACTTTAAAAGAGGCAGCAGGAAAGTTGCTGCCAACTCCTGATCCACCAAGAAGACCAGAAACTAGAAATCTTTCCAAAGAATCGGCATCAATTTTCCTTGAAAATGTTGTCACAAAACTTACCAAAGACCATTCTGATGAAAGCCCTTCACTGAACTTGAAGCTCCAACACAAGGTTAACACTGCTGCATCTGGACGTTCGAAGATGTACAGTGGATATCTGAATGAATCTGACTCTACAACTGGAGAAAGCAGGTCCAGTCTTCCTCCTGTCCTGGAATCGTGGCGAGCAAAGTGTGCCGCAGCTGCTGCAGAGAACGAAGATGAAGTTCCCGCCAGCAACAATCCAGTTGTCAATCAGGCATTTGGAGAAGTTGTTTCCGAGTTTAAGAGTGTTAAGGACTCCCCGAGAACACAGCGAAAAGTGTATAGCAAGAGACAACAGGAGTTGTGCATCACAAGACTGAAAGAACATTTTGCTGAAGTCAAGATCATGGAGAGACCGGGAAGAAGGGTGCGTTCACCTGCAACACCGAGTCAAGACTTTGAAGAACACTGTCAAAAACCTGTGTTAGATGAAGTCACACTGAAAACCGATCGACCTATGCAAATATATCCTGAAACTGGCAATGAGTTTTATTCTTCTAGGAACGTATGTCTTTTCAGACAGACTGAGGAGTTCAATGTCCACGGCAATGTAAAAACAGTCACAGAAGCCAGTCTAGCAGATACCAGACCAAGAACTCCACAACTGATGGCAAATGAGCTATTTCACGATAAAAAAAGTGAACAGCACGAGGTGTCGAGACAGGATTCAAGCCCAGAAGAGGACCAGGAAGAGACCAGGTCGGTCTCTGAGAGAGTATCCATGTTCCAGAATGTAAGCAAGGCTAAGGATTCCACAGTGAAACCTGCATGTTCTTCATCAGTGAAAGAAAGCTTGTCCAATCTGTTGAATGACATGAGAAGCAAGGACCGATCACAAGCAATGCCTGAAAGCTCACCCAGAGAATCCTATGTTCCAAAATCCAATTTCCTGAAACAGAGGAAACTATTTAAGAGAGACAGAATTGTCAGTGGCGGTGTTCTTGATGTGATGTCTCCGAGAAGAGCAAGTGAGGTTGAGGAGAAGCTTGCAAATCTCATGAAGAGCATCACTAATCATATTCCGACAAAGTCTCCACCGCTTGAATCGAACGAAGTGGAAACACTACCTGAAATGGACTCTTCTGAAAGTCCAAGGACATTTTTCGAAAACTTCATGAAACGTAGACCAACAAAGACCACAGAAAGTGAGAGACCAGAGAAATTAAAGTCTCCCACAGATAGCCCAAGGACATTCTTTGAAAACTTCATGAAGCGTAGACCGCCAAAATTGAAAAGTGATGTGCAAAATGTACCCAAAACTGAACATGACATTTCTGCTAAATCAGAAGAAGAATCTGTTTTGACTGAAACTATAAGCAAGCATACAGTTCTTACTCCCAGTCAGAGTCCAATGCCTCAGCCATATATTCCCATGTCAGGAAAAGATACACAGTGCAATCAAAGTTATTCCATCCATAAGCAAGATGACTACACTACTAAATTGTCTTCAAGAATTTCAAAGGATACAGCACCTGCCTTTGGCAGCATCCGACAAGAAGAAATAGTACAGGCACAAGTTCCTCCAGCTGAGAGTCCTATCCACATAGTGCAGGTTCGACAACAAGAACTAATAAGTAACAATCAGAATAAGAGTGAAACGTCCAGCCCTTTAATACTCAACAGAGATTACTTGAACATTAAATCTCAGGATGATAACAGCTGTGTTAATATCAAACAAAACAGTCATAGTTTTCCAACAGTGGCCAGTTTTTCTAGCAGACCAGAATCTGCTCCGGAAATATTCAGAGCAAATCATGCACCAGTGTCCAAGGCATTTAACGTCAAGGAGAACTCACCTTCTGTGGAATATGCCATCCAGTCTTCACCAGGCTACAGCGTGTCCACAGCATCTGTCACAGTGTCTCCTTGTATTGATGTTCCAGATGCCTTACATCCACATCCTTTGTCCTCAGAAGAAGCAGATGTCGTCCACTCTCCAGCTCTCACCTACATCCATCAGTCTTCATCCACATCTCGCCCTGCTACCACATGTCCTGAGTCTTCGTCCACATCCTACCATGCTACCACATGTCCTGATTTGTCGTCCACATTCTATCCTGCGACCACATGTCCTGATTCGTTGTCCACAGCATACCCTGTTACCACATGCCCTCAGATCAACCCCTACCTCAAAGTGACATCTTTCCAAATGTTGGCAGACAGTTTTGATGAAGAAATTGCTAACATCTCCTCCAACGAGGACAACCCTGACCTTCATCTGAACCTGTCCTATCTCAATGAAGTCAACAGTGCCCAGAGCACACCCAGGTCCCTGCCTTTCTTTCGCAACAGTAGCATCTTCCTGTGCCTGACTCCAGGATCGGGTAGGGAAGACAACTCTGAGGTGAATTCTCCGTGTGTTTCGAATAGAGTTCCCAAAGCCTGGGGACCTGATGGAGCAAGGGAGATAACTGTTGAGGTCAAGCCCAGTGTGCCATACACCGGTCCAATGCTCAATGTAAGTATTATATACATTCAGTGATGCTCAGAAAGTAATTAAATATTCACATTTCTTCTAAAGTATTTATATGTATCAATGATTTTATATATAATATGCTAACTATGAAGGACCAGTAAAATCTTAAGTTTATATGTATGTAGCTCATATCATGAGGAATATCTGTTTCAGCCATCTCCAGACACTTCAGATATGGGATTCGAGTCACCAAGATGCTATAATGGTCGTGAGAAATCTCACAAAAGATACAGAAAACCCTTTGTTACATCCATCAGGGACACATTCGAGAAAAGGGCAGACGAAAATCAAAAACTGCCTCCTAAGCAGATGGAATCCAGATATAGGAAATATAATACTTGGTCTGGGAGGGCGCCATCTTTACGAGAACTTTTAGCTGAGGCAGATGACAAAGAGGAGGAAAGTGCCAAGCCGAAATACCCAGCTGATACATCCAAATCTTGGCAGAGGGAACTCCAGATTCAGCTTCTCATCAGGAACTATTCCATGAAGGAGTCCACTTCCCCGAGGAGAAGTCGCAGCGAAAGCAGAGAAATCTCCGAGTCACGTGAGAGAGGCAGGAACTTGAGCACAGCTTCAGAGATTCCTTACTCTCAACTGCCCTTGTCATCAGAGTCGCCTCGCTCTTTGTGGTTCAGTTCTTCTGACATTTCGAAAGGATGCCAGTCTTCAGGACTCCTGGCCAAATGCACATCTCAGAGTTCCTCCATCAGCTCGCAGAGTCTGAGCCAAGACATCGAAGACAGGAGATGGAGTCACGCCATTCCGAGATCATCAAAACCAGACTTTCAAATTTCGACTCAAACGGGGAGTATGGACTTTTCCGATTCTTCAAGAAGTCTCAAGACCCAAGGCTCGCCGTCGCAAAGTTCTGAAATGTTCAGTCACAAGACAGTCGGCCAAGCCGTGTTTCCTATGAGTTGTTCTCAGTATGTGTCGTCAAAGAGCAGTGGGCCTAGTGTATCGTCCAGGGGCAGTTCTGACAGCTACGCTCCTAGGAGTGGATATTCATGGAACAGGAAGAGTACCGAGAGCCTATCCACAAGGACGAGTATCGACAGCCTGCTGATGGATGAATACGAGGACGACCTACTGAGGAAACAGCAGGTGAAGCATTCTCCTGTGCGAACGAGTCTTGAGAGCTTAGTCGAAGAGGGAGACATGTCCACACACATACCAAAAGATAACTGGCACAGTCATAGAGCGAATTCCCTGCCCAAGTACTTCAAGACATCAAAGGTTCAGGACAGGGTTTCTAAATGGTCCAATGATGAGAGGAAGGTATCCCGGACAGATGTATATTCTCCCGTTCTCAGTGCGGGTTTACCGCAGCCAGGGAGCAGAAGCTCCAACAGAAATGGATCCAGGTTAACTGCAGAAGCAAAAACTATGAGCAGAGATGCTTCAGGAGGGCTTCCTCCAAAGAATATT
The DNA here is from genome assembly GCA_032361325.1 of Lepetodrilus fucensis. Taxonomy (NCBI): domain Eukaryota; kingdom Metazoa; phylum Mollusca; class Gastropoda; order Lepetellida; family Lepetodrilidae; genus Lepetodrilus; species Lepetodrilus fucensis. The sequence goes on from JAUTBV010121495.1 coordinate 17,528, forward strand.
AAGCCTTCCGGTGAAATGCGAGTCAAGCATGTGAGGAATCACCTGGAACGTGACAACGACGGTGCTCTGAGTCACTCGGAGAAGGTTCTCATCCCGAGGAGGATGTCACTGCTGGAGAAGTTTGAAAACTTGCAGAAGGAGATATCGGACAAGGACTCAGAAATCAAAGACGAGATCGAGATGAACCGAGGGAGGAGGAGGTCTTCTTCCGGTGACCACATGCTACGACTTCAGAAGAAGTTCTCGGACAAGAGTCACAGCAAATTTGATCCAGAATTCAAGAAGCCTTTGGTACATAAAAGAAGGTGTTCGTCTATGAAGGAAAGATTTGAGAAGAACACTGGGGAAGTTCCTGAGATGTCCAGAGTAGAGGACTTGAAGACCAGGACACTAGACGGATTGAGGAGAGTTTCGTCAGGGTTGAACATCTCTGACATTCAGAAGAAGTTCTTCCCCAGCAATCAGCAGCAAGCAGCCATGAAGAAGCCGGTGTGGCGAGGATCAAGATCTGTGTCGGAGCTTCATCTCAAGTTCGAGAAGACGTCCGAAGACGAGCAAGACCGAACCCAGGCCAGCATTTCCCACAGGAAATCCAATCCTAAGAGATGGTCCTCGGATATTCCGATGATGTACAGGGCCAGATTTCTCCAACAATCGTCGCCGTCCAGTTTGACGTCCTCCAGCAGTGACAATATTTCAGAACTGGAAAGAAAATTGGTGTGAGGCCAGAGACTGCATGCCGAGGTGGGCACAGAACTGTGGCAAGATATAAACTGATTCTCATGTGATGAACATAGTAACATTCCAATAATATCAATGCACATTTTGTTTAACCCTCTCCAAGCTGGAGGCAATCAGATATGCCCTAAAAACCACTGACTGTAATCCAGCAGGGAGAGAGTTAACTTACTTGTTGAATATGATTTCATGCTCAAACTAAAATTTTATATGGGGAATTGTGAACATGAAAATCATGTTCAAAAAAATGTCAAGACACTCTCATTTTTGCAATACCCTTAATATAAAGGCATAATATCACAGTTGATTGACCTATATAATGGACACACAAATTTCGATCTGAGACTAATTACGCATGGTTTGTTCTCCCAAAAGTATTTATTTACTAATGTACTTATCCCCCAGCACTCGATAGTTATTAAACAAATGATCCGCTATTTATGTTGTTTTTGATGCATCACTGTTCTAAGAAGGAATGCGAGCAAATATTAGAGTTACGTCTGCTTTGAATGACGTAGAAAGAGGCAGTATTGGGGAGGGGAGATTTGTCAACCACACAATGGTGGAAAGCATTTTGGAAGTACAAACATGATTTTAGGTATGTCAAGTAAATGCACTTTGCAGTTATAGCTAAGAACTAGTCCAAACCACCATAAATATCTGTGATATTATGCCTTTAATCTGTATGCATTCACACTGGATAATTAATTTGAGTAGTCGAACAAGGAAAGTGTTAAAATTGACATTCTCTTTATTTAAGTTTATGCATTTTACTCTCATTTTATACATATAAAACTGTGATATGTTGTATGTTGTTAGATGTATTTATTGATATAATTTATTGAAGAGCATTGTTAAAATCATTATTTTAAATTATTTATTTAAATATATATTTATTATATGTTGCATAAGATATGTTAAAAGCCATTCCATTGAATCAATGATATATCTTTTATTTTATTTTCTGTATTCATACACATTGTATATATTGTCATCATATTTATTTTTATGGATTTTCTAAATGAACTTTTATTTGAGATATAATGCTGATGTGCAGTATATCGCAATTGTAAATATTGAGAGAATGTGTGAGTGGTTTTGTTGAAGAATGGTATTAAACAAAGTTAAACTAATGACGAGTTCCTTTGATTATTGTCATGTAGAAAGATATGAAATGGATGGATACTGTAAATCATGAAATTAATGCGAACAGAACATTAATGCAAAAAATGTGACTGCTGAGGAAAAAACATGTTCGCATTTTATTGGTGTCGCATTTACGTCTAAAAATTAGAGGTCGCATTAAATTAGTGACGCATTAATTTCGTGATTTACAGTATTACCAGGAGAAGACCTGAAAATAATTAGTCACGTAGAAACGTCAGTACATGAAATGCATGGATATTACCAGAAGACTTGAACATAATTAGTCATGCATTAAAAGAAATGACCAGTACATCACGGGCCATATAGATATGATGCCACAGAAGTGGAAACTCTATCAAGAACAAAGAATAGAAGTTGGTGCCAATATGGCTGAAGATGTGGAAAGCATCAAAATATGTTTTCCAAGTTAATTTTGGTGCATTTCTTTATACCAAAATACTCATTTTATTAAAAGTGAAAGATGTGCCAAATAATTTTGGCAATGGACAAAAACCATAAGAAATGATTACCTGCATGATATTATTGCATGTATTGCATGGGGAATGATTGATGTCAGACACATTTATCATTGGAACCAGTGGAAGATAAGGTAGGTGAAAAACTGATCCAAACTAATCTTAATAAAATAATGTCTTTTATTTCAAAAATGTTTTGAATCGTACAATCCTGAATTAATATATTGATACGTATTGTGGAGACATGCATGACAAAAAAACATTGGCTTAAATTTGTTAGATTGGAATCATGATTATTTTCAAAGCCATGGAATATTGCTAAGAAAATATGCAGAAAATATAAAAAATATGATATATTATGATAAACCATAGGTGTATGTATACATAAGTGTATGCATACAGCATGTATAATGCATCAATGTTGTACACTATTGTAATACTGTTAGTATTAATATAAATATTTGCATTTCAGGAAGAAAAGAAAATGGAAGAAGACAGATTAGAACGCGAACGACAGGTGAAGGAGGAGGTATGTGTTGATCTTTCACCTCGCATATTATTAATATCTATATTTAATATAGGCAGTTGTCACATTTACATGTACAATTATTTATAGTATAGTTTCATGAATGTAAGTATACCTGTAGATCTTTTTACTGTTATGATGCATTTTTTACATTATAAATATTTCAACTTTGACGTGAATCTATTATTATACATGTGACAGCTGCCTTTGACAATATTTTGACAATTCTGAATAAATATAAGAATGTTGATACATTGATTGCATTTTCGATAATTTTAAATGCAAGTTATAAATTCAGTTTGAGATAATTATACATGTGCCAGAATTAAAATAGTACATGTATATGAATTTACATATAATCCATAAAATCCAAATCTGAACATGGTAACAAACAAAAATAGTTTTCTGATATTTCAATTTTAATGTCATATGCTTGTACATTGATATTATTTTTTAAATTTTCTCAGAATTGTCAAAATATATTTTTCTTTGATACTCTAATATCTTATAATGAAACTACAGGAAAACAATGTTAGGTGTCCGGTTCCATGATCCTAACAAAATCCTAACAGGATCCTGGCAGGACACTTTCACCGTGGGGTGTCCTCATATATTTTTGAGCATTCACATTGTATATTGACCCGGACACCTAACTTTGTTTTGCTGTGTCCCACTATTGCCTCCACATTGTACATTTCCAAGATTGTAAATGTATTAAAATATTTTACAATTTTCTGGTGTAAAAATAAAAACGTAAATATTTTTTGTATGACTATTTTACGCATTATAATAGAGGCAATAGTGACAGTTTTTACAATCTGTGGTTTGGATCCTGTTGTGTTTTCAGTAACGTCTGCATTCATGCAGTAGACAAACTTAGACTTGAATCAGTTTCATGGCTTAAAATGGTTCACCTTGGTAGAAGTCAAATTTAAGTTTAATCGTCATGTATGTTTTAATATTTTTTATTTCAAATTCCTACATGGTATTTATCATAAAGTTGAACTACTCAAATTTTGGTTACTTTAATGTTTGCTAAATTACTAACTATTAACCCTTACATTTAATTTTATCAATTAATTGTGTTTATTTATGAATGTATGTCAAAGTATACTCCTCAACAATTGTTAAGGACAGCCTGATATGTTATAAAATATATTTCCTGTATTGGGTATAAAAACAATGCATCTGCAACTATTGAACCATTTTAGCCATGATGTGTATAGAGCATTGCAGTCATTCATTTATATTAAATTGTCCAATCATTTACTTTGCTATGTATATATTTGTATTATGTATATCTACAGCCATTTATTCACGAAAAGGGAATCATTATCACATAAAACATCATTTATCATTTTGATAACCAACCTCAAATGTTCCTGTTCTTGTTGTGTTTTTCATATACTCTTGTAGGTCTAGAACCCGATTAACACCAAGGAGAATGGAGTATTTTATTATTAACTTGACTTCTTAATACTTCATCTCTTTTCAGGATAATGCTACCCATTGTTTGAAAAAAAATATGTCAATGTTTTGTGTCAGAGTTGATTGTTGATGCACCAGTATATAGTTACACACGATGCACAAATATCACACAAGAACCACAGGTGACACGTTATTTACGTTATAAGCCAGCCAATCGTCTTTCAAGCATTCTTTGTATTTTTAAAACACTGGTTGATATGACGCATAGCATGACATACTATACAATATTTATATAACAAATATTAGCTTGAACATATATCCATATTGTGCTTCGGATATTTTATTTCTGAAGAGGAAGTGACTTTTTGAATATTTTTGAAATTTGATAAAATTGACAACATTATTGTAAGTGTTATCTTCGTATTGGTCTTGCAAATATATATCTATCAGAGTATCTATATCTATTGTTGATAATTATTTTCAAGCATACACACAGAGGATAGGACAATACTGTAAGGGCAACCATCAACCATATTGCCCTTGTACATACATCTAAAACACGGTTATGTTCCATTACCATAAAATTATGTCTGTTTCGACTTGATAAAAACTAACAGCAGATAGATCGATTACATTTTATACCACAAAGTTAACATCATCATGTGTTACCATATTGACTATGCTATATATAGGAGAGATTAATACCTCCATTGTATATATATATATATATATATCTGTATATAGCCTGCTAGAGGCCGAATTGGTGCAGGATGAGACTGAACTAAACATTACCGAATGTTGAGTTCCAAGCCTTGCTCTACGAAGCACGGAAATTCTGTAATGATGAGGGTTTTCTTCTCTTTAAGTGCATCTTTTGGGAAATAATTTTATAACATTTAGAGAATACTAAAAGTGTTTTGGTTTGGATATTTTGGCAATATTTCCATTGCAAGCCTCACCCCATCGCTCTATACCCTCCTCTAGCAAGCTAGCCTAGTTAATATCTGTCCGTATACCGCCTGTCGTATACTTACGTATCTACATACGTCACTCATACACGTTGGTAGCTGCGTCGTGGTTGCTATTAGTAGTTACGTATGTAGCTGGCTAATGTTACTAATACCTTGTGAATTAACCACACAGTATATTCCAGTAATATCTTGACTTGAAACTTTGCCTTAAAAACCCCCCGCTTTAGCCGATATTTATATATAAATATAGTGCATTTCTTGCTTTCATTGTCTATCCTTTATTTCTTCCACACTGATTATTAATATTCTACACAAGGACATTGGATGTTTGATTTCCCCCCCCATGCTGTAATTTTCACCCATCTTACATGTCTGCTTTCTTTGCAAGTATTCAACCTCGGTGTGGGGGGGTTTACGGGTGGTGGGGGCTTGTAAAAACAAACAAACAAAAACAAAAATATTTTTCTTCAAAATCTAAATTCTAAAATATAATCCACAAATATTTTAAAAGATTCCCTCATCTGCAAATCATAACTAAAAATAATAAAACAACTTTAAAAAAAAGGAAAACAAGGTAGGTTAAAGGTTATCACTAAAAAAATAATAATATATATATATATATGGCTGCATCAGATTAAGTTGTTTTAAACCAAAATATACTCAACACGAGGCTGGTGTAGATATGAATGACTGCAATGTCTCCGGTAAAAGGGAGGTAACTGGTGACAAAGGGGGAGACAACTCCCAGATTTAACCTCCCATCCTCCTCTCCCACTCAGGCTGCCATGCGTAAGGAGGAGGAAGATAAGAAGAAGAAAGGCAAAAGGAAAGGTCTTGGGGGACTGTCGCCCGAGAAGAAGAAGCTTCTCAAGGTATTATTATACATTGAACCAGCCTCGTTAACCACAATTAATATTTAATTGTTAATTATTTCACTTGTACTCCAGTTTCTTCATCTACTCGAACTTTAAATGTTTAGGCAGTGATTATTATTATTATTATATAGTAACCCATTTAGCTTACCTAAACATAATACCATTGTACTAAAACGCTCGCAGTTTATATATCTGTACCTGTTTCGAAAATGGGAAATAATTAACTCTTTTTAAAAAACTAAATTTCCATTAAGGCTTGAAGTCTTTGGTCTTTGGTGTAATATTTTTTTAAATATTATTTTGGGATGGGTTGGGATTGTTTTGTGAGTAAAGCTTAACCCAAGTGCACTTAGAACCATGCAGGTTTAAGTGCACTAATACTTATACATCCCCAAACTCACACAATTATCTTATGTCTTTGTTTTGCTGGTTATTTAAGACCTGTTTTAATTTCCACAATATGAAACAAAAATGTATAGTAATAGTCAGTTAGTACCTTTGAATTTTTGTTCATTACAATGTGAGTGTTTTAGTATTAATTGCAATATATTCTATCATCTTTCTTGGGTTATAATCTTGTTAAGCTGCTTACTAATTATAATGCTGTTTGAAAAAAATAATCATAATAATCATAATAATATCTATTACTAAGCTTGTAAATGTCTTAACATTGATTAATATTTATTGTCTATTATTTTGTTTGCAAAATATAACTTGCTCTTGCATTAAAATGCTTTTTTAATATTTTTGTTAGCATGCTAATGTCACTCTATTAAATTTCACTGTCGAAATATTTGTTTGTCATTTATATTTGTATGAAGGTTTAGAATTGAAAGAAACATCACGTCTTGCACAATGAACCTCTTTTCTCTGTTTACATGTACCATTTTGGCATATTTTTATTGTACATGTAATATTGCGACATTCTTAAAAATATGGTAAAACAAAAGTTCACCATCACAATGTGAACCTGTTTTATGGTAAATCTGTTTTTTAAGATTGCTATAATTGTTCTTTTAAATTTTCCAAAATCATGAAAAATGCTCGCAATATTATAATTGCTCAAAAATTTAGATCATTTGAATTTCAATCCAAAAGTTGTTAATTGCTTATAAATTATGATATATATTTTAAAATATCATTTTTGACTGGTTAATATGAAAAGACGATGAAATTACTTTCAGTTTACTTTTATTGTTGTGAACTATGGACCCATTTCACACCCCCAAAATTGTATTTCACTTTGACAGTCATGCGTGTACATACATTAACCCTCTCCCTGCTTGATTACCGGTAGGCACAGACACTGCTCTTTTGGGCATCTCTGGTTGCCTCCAGCATGGAGAGGGTTAAATCTGTGCACACATTCCACAACCACCAGAAGCTTCTACTACTACGTACTATAGCCTTGGAAGGTGTATCACTATATGCACACAATGTATGTACACCACTGCTGCCAATACATTCACCCATGACCAATGCTAGGTTAGTAATCGTCTGGGGGAAATGGGTCCGTGATCTGTGTCATGACAGGCGTTGACGTAACTTGCGTACGTTTCAGAAACTCATCATGCAGAAGGCAGCTGAGGACCTCAGAAATGAAGCCAAGAAGAAGGCAGAAGAGAAAGAAACCTACATCAACGAACGCGTACCTATTCTTAAGACAGAAGGAATGAACCAAGGTAGGGTGAGACCTCCCTACCCCCTGACCATCTCCCTCCTCCCAAAACCCCCCTCATGACCAACTTATCAGAAAACACAAAAAATATATAATCCAATTAATAACGTAAATATTTGCACTGAAGACAGCACAAAGGTGGGTACTAGTAATTATTTTTGATAGACAACATGAATGGCTGCAGTTATGTGTAGAATTGTGAGTACATGTGGCTGCAGTTATGTATAGAATTGTGAGTACATGTGGCTGCAGTTATGTATAGAATTGTGAGTACATGTGGCTGCAGTTATGTATAAAATTGTGAGTACATGTACCAGTACCTGCTTTTATAGGGAAGTGTGATCTAATGTACTGGGCCTGTTACTAAATTTGATAAAAATCAGTAGATTTAGAAGCATACATGGTCATAAACATTACAGATAACAATAACATACTAGTATAGGAGTAACAGTCTTGAATAACCAATTAACTCTCCATGCTAGAGGTAACAGAAATGTCTTAAATGTGCCTAATCCAGCAGGGAGAGGGTTAAAAAACATTATCGTAGATTTTTTTTGAAATACTAGTAGTAAGCTGGATGATGCTAATTTTTAATGTGCATCTTTTAAATTTAGAAACTAGTTTCATCTAACGTTTCCGTGTATCTATGTTTGAACATCGCCTCGACAGAATTAGGCACGCTTCATACAGATGAAAATATAACATTACCACCCATCAAATCATTGCACCTTTACTAATATTATGCAAGGAAAACTATATGTCCCTGAAGAAGAATCCATAACCCTTTCTGTTCCAATCCCAATAATCTTAAAATCACAGAAGTAAATGTTTACACCTGTCTATATTATTACTGAATGCTAGAATACTAACCAAGCCTGAGTGTTTCACAAAAAGGTCATACTTTTGCCTGGGCATAAATCAGGGCGCACACACCCATGTTTTTGCCATAGGAGGATATGATGTAAATTACATGATTAAGCTCAGATTTTATATGGAGATTTGTGAACAAAGTTGAGCATAAAATCGTACTCAGAAAAGTATTGTAATCTCAGGGCTACTGGTATGACTATTTTGTTAACCGCAGGCCTGTATTGTAGAACCTGGGATTACCATGTGTTCAGTATGGTGTTATGGTGATGGGACATTAACTAAAGTGAAACTACCGTAGTCTACTAACCAGATAATTGATAACTATTCCTTCATTTCCCCCAGATTTAATTATTTTCACCAACAGACCAAAAATATGCTTATCTGAGGTTTTCTTACTACCCTAAGCTTTCCATAATATCTAATTTATTATTTTTTCAATATATATATTTATTGCATTATTCTTTTCATCAGCGATTTGTAGCTGGTAATATGTGGCATTTGTGTATCAAATGGTATTATGAGAATACTTTGTACATCAAGTTTCAAGAAATTTGTTGTATTGGTATGAATGTTAATGGAAATGTATTAAACATATGGAGAAATGAATGCAGGTAATTGCAATGTCTTGAACATAAGTAACTTAATATTGGGCAAAAAAATACAAGAAATTGTTTCTCATTATTTCTTTTTGAATTTTGCACAATTCATGATTGTGATTTTAAGAAATGTAAATTTTTCAAGTTAACTCTTATTTGCTTAACTCATTGCATGCTAACACAAATCTGCATGAATATTGAGAAACAGTTTTCCTTTTTTGCCCTTAATAATTTTTACTAAATTGCTGATTTGGCTTTTTCTTATTATAAGTCATTTCAATCTCATATGTCTTTGCATGGACTTTACATAATCAATAAGAAAATCTTCAATAAACCATACCATTTTTCTGTTGTCTGCACAAGTGCTAAGAAACTTAAAAATGTACTGTAAAAGCTCAAACATTTATTAGTATATATTTTGTTTTTATTAAATTAAGATATTTTCTCAAATTAAATCATGCAAAGCATCTTGCAATGAACCCTTTCAAATATTTTAAAAAAATCTAATCTAATTTCAAATTAATTAAAAAAAATATGAATTACTAGTACCCTATTTAGTTGTAATTTAATGAACCGTTTCGAGCTTTCATGGTACTACACTGTAGATATTAAATATTTAATTATATGTATATGACATTTGCATTTTTCTCCTTGCATGTTGGAACAACAGTGTGTAAGTATACCTCAGATAAATGCTGCCTTCCTTGTGTTCATTGTCACTGCCATTAGCTACACATCAACACACACAAACTGCGCAGGTGCTTGTTACATTGATATAAAGCCCTGGATCACAATGGTAATATAAAATTAGATGTGTTTGACTTTGAGGAGAATGTTGTACTGTATCAATATAAATTATTAATGAATATTATTTGTGAGTTTTTGTTTTCTGAATTATTTCTTGATTTGGCCCATATTTTTATATTCTAATTGTGTGTAATTTCTTTATGAAATTTTCCTCGATTAGGTCATGTATTCTAGTTATTAGTATTTATATATATTTTTCTCTGAAATTTTCCTTGTTTTGGTCATGCCTTCTCGTTAATTTTTTTTCTCTGAAATTTTCATTTATTTGACCATGTCTTCTAATTATTTGTGTATATATATCTTTCTGAAATGTTCATTCATTTGGCCCACGTCTTATTTTTTTCTGAAATTTTAATTTATTTGGTCAATATTTTATCTTTCTGAAATTTTAATGTATTTGGCCCATGTCTGATATTTTTGAATGTCCAGAATGCTGCACAGAGCTGATCAGGCTCTTGCCTTATATCCACATTCCTGATAATACACTACAAATACAATAACTGTCGTATGTCCAGTACATTGCCAAATATAATCAAATTTGTGTGCACAGGTGAAAAATACTCAAAGTGTGTGTATGTTGTTTATTTTATTTTAATTTTTTTTTTATATGTAAATGTATATTATATATATTCTTACTGTACCACCTAATATAATTTGTCCTGAGATATTTGACATATTAAAATCGATCAGAAATGTACCATGTATAGAGATCAAAATATACATATTTAGGGTAACTTTTTAAATCACAGAATAAATGGTTTTAGATAGTTATAGTTATAGTTAGAGTCACATTTTAAATAGACACTATAGTTCTGTTATCTCCACCAATTCCATAAAGAGCACTTGCACTCACTATGAACACTTTTTCTCTTTAGACAAATTAGATCTTTTCTCATTATTGCTTATATTTGTTCTATATCCTACAATTTCATGGCATTTCATGTTGCCATTGTTTTGGCTGTTTCCTTTCCTTTCTATGCAACTGTGAGGTTTAAATTGCAATTGTTTTAATTTTAATGCAAGATTCTAAATTCATTGATTTATCAATTTGAGATGCAGCATATTTGATTTCTTTTGCATCTCGAAATAATAATTTAATAAGGGTTTTTTGTCCCAGAAATACAATACTTTTGGACCTGTTTTTGGGAGTTGAAGTTATAAG
>JAUTBV010121496.1:0-13052 GCA_032361325.1 Lepetodrilus fucensis
AAAATAAGGTGCCCAGGAACCTGGGTAAATAAATGTTTAAGTGAAGGCGAAGAATAAAACTCGGCACGCTGAGTTGCGAAGTCCTCACAGTCAAGCAGGACATGCTTGACAGTGAGGTCAATTTTGAAGCTACTGATCTGGGGGCCGATCAGATATAGTATAACTACAACTATTGTGGCAGGAGCCCAGTTACAACTATTGTAGCGCTACAACTGTTCTGATCAACGGGCTCCTGAAAGTAAAAATATATGTTAAATTATCTCACCCATTCATGAGAATACTTAGGAAAGGAAAATATTCAATGGTGTAGTTGTGACATCATTGTTGTATGAATGAATTATTTCTTTAAATCACAGCGGGAATATTTCACGCATATGCGACAACTATGACAGGGCTGTAGACTAACATTCTGAGTCACTTGCCCGCAGACCAAGTCAGGGCAAGTAGCAAAGGCATCAAAGGTGGATAAAGTAGGTTGCCCGCAGTGGAATTTAACATGTCCCTGTACGTCGGGCATATGTTAGTCCAGAGCCCTGTATGACATCATTGCTAATGAGAACTGAAGAGCAAATTAAAAACACACCTGCACCGGGAATGCTTGAGTAGTTTCACCTAAGTCTGATATGGTTATAAACTTCTCAAACTCAAACTTCTTGTACTGGTACTGCGGGGCTATCTGTAGTGTGTGTAGCAACAACCGACAACTCTTCTCCGTATCCTGAGATTGCACGCGTATCACTGGAACAAACATCGTACAATTATTACAATCACAATCACAATCACTATACACTCAGGCATGGCAACAGACAATGGAGGCCATCAAGGGGTAATAAATCGATCCCTGGACAAATAAATCAGCAGATTTCTGAGGTTGCCATGCCTGTACACTGCTTTGGCATGCTTTTAAAGGTGTATTGGAGCATCATAAATATCTCCTGCTGTGCAAAAATGCCATTTACAGTTTTATTGTTTTTTAAATTGGGGTTTAGAGTCGGTTTCTAGAATCTTTAAGTTTAGGGCAGGAGGAAACCGGCAACATCCGTAGCGCTGAATGTTGCAGTAAACCTGCGAGCACCGGCTGGTAATGACAAGACCAAGGATGATAACTGCATTGCCACTCTACAGTCAGTGCATCCTATCAATATCCTGTCAGAAAGGTAACTTTCGCAAACATTGACGCCAGACACCCAGGGCGGGATTTGAACCTGGAACCTTTGGCTCTGGGGTCCAACATTCTATCACTACGATACATCCCGGCCCGAAAAGGTTGGTAGACTGACATGTTAAAATACTGATGACAACAGAGCTTCACGTACCAGCATAAGACGCTCCTTCAGGGACATGTATGAACCTCCTGTAGATCTGACCTGGCTTGAATCTCACGTCTTTGTACGACACAGAATAATTTACTAAGTCTGTGACCCTGAAGTGTGGAAATATTTCAAAAGTAAGAAAACAAATTTGTAAGCACAAAACAGAAATGCATAACAAGTATGAAATACCACCGGAATTTCTAATTTAATCTTCTAATGAATGAAGACAACCAAAGTAGCCATATAGTACTCATGATTAACCCTCTACATGCTAAAGGCAACCAGAGATGCCCTAATGATAAGTGCCTGTACCTATCCAGTAGGGAGAGAATTTAAAAACACTTTTATGCATTGGATCTCCCTGCTGCTAGTGGCTATCTGCCGAAACTATGTCAGTAAATACCAGTGAAACACTTACTTTGAAGGCACTATCACAGTGACGGGAACCCTAAACAGTGGACCCTTTTGTATATTCTGCACATCGTAGCCGCACACCTGTTGAAATAACAAACAATGGTTAATCTCTAGTTTCAGTACAATTTAGCCACTCAGAAGAAATACGTCAGAGAAATGTACAATGATAGCAGTCCAGGCCCAGAGATTATGAAACTTTTCAGAGTACGACTTCATGCTCAACTCAATTTGTACATAAATATCCATATAAAATCAAAGCTTGAGCATGAAATCGTACTCAGAATGTTTCATAATCTTTGTGCCTGACCAGAGAGATGACCACAGGGCTGGACTAAGATGTGTTACCTCTGTGAAGTGTTCTCCCTCTGGCAGGCCGCGGGGATCCACCTTGATGGAGAACGTCCGCGAGAGATTCATCAGCTCCAGATGTGCTGGACATTGCACCCACGGAGCCTCGCAGACGATGCTGAACTGAATATTGAACTGGATCTTGTCCGTCTGAGCTGAAAGTAAATCAGTCGAACATTAGACTCGCAGCCTAGAGTTAGTCAGTTATTTTTTTTTACATTGCAGCAGGAATATTCCATCCTGATGAACTCTTGTACGATTGATTATGTGCTTGTCCTCACAAGTACTTATGATTACCAGCTAAATGTCCTTCAACTACTCATAATTACCTGCTTTGTCCTCGAAGTACTTGGGCTCCACACTGACGGACACCTCGGAGGGCTTATACAGCTGATGTGGCTCCCGCAGGTACACGCCTTTCTTGCCGCCCGTACACGACACCACAAAGTCCATGTTAACCTCCTTCTCATGGGCGTGACTCACCAAGTGCTCGTATGCCTTCTCAACCTGACCGTGGAGAGATGATGAGAGGATGTTTACAATAGACAGCCAGGCATTTCAATACTAGTTCCATGAAGGTAAACAGTATTGACAATTATTTTCTCATATAGAATGTAACATTTCAAGAATTTCTGGTTTGTGGTTAGAGCTGCTTTAAAAATTATTTAACTCACACATGGCTTGTCAGTTTGAATACAAACATACAACACCTGTAGCACTTAGTAAAGCACTATGAAGGATTCTGAAGATAACAGCTGTGGTTCTAACCTGCACTATTCCATGTCCCATAGCGAACACCTCCACGCTGTCTACTTTCTGAGCTGTATGCTGTAGAGCACGACGGACACTGTGAGGAGTATAAGGCACGTTGTTTGCTTTCAGGCCAGACAGGACGAGTGCTGGAAGAAAAATACACGCACACACGCTCAGTGAGCTATTAGACAAAGAAATCTGATTATTTAAGCTTGAAATGGTATAAATAAAATATACATGTCTATAACCCCCATCTGTGTGGCCGGTCATAATAATAATTCATGCTAATATATGGTGCTAAACTCCATGAACAAGGGACAGGTTCAATGTGCTACACCATTTAGCTCAAATTGACAGGTGTTTTCCTCCTCAAGACTGAATTAACCCTCTCTCTGCTTGATCTGACACAGCTTTTTAGAATATCTCTGGTCACCTCCAGCAGGGAGAGAGTTAAGTGTGTAGGGTGTTCAGTGACTCACCGATGGCGCCGCAAGCATTAGGAGAACTCATGCTGGTGCCGTTCATCAGCTGGCTGCCCCGGAGTGTCCAGTTGGGCACGGAGGCGATGGCACCCCCTGGGGCACTGATGCACACGCCCAGAGAACCATCAGGGCTGCAACATGTCAACATGGCGTCTTCAGTGGATTATCAGTAGCAAGTAGCTCTTATGCAGAAGACTACAAAATTTCAGAGTGAGTGAATTATTGTTTTACGTCACAGCGGGAATCTTTCACCCATAGGTGACGATCCAATTTCAGAAAGTGTGTGACTCAATGCTAATTGATTAATTTTTACAATGAATGTTGTATGGATGACATAAAGGATTATGACTGCCCTACCTACTGTATATCCTATCATGATATTGATTTACATCGCAGCAGAAATATTCCACCTATAGGAGACGACTACAACATAATGTCGCTGCGATTACTGAATATGGAGTTTAACGTCGCTGCGGGAATCTTTCACCCATTTGCGACAAGTCAGGTGGCGAGTGATGGGGTTTAACGTTGCTGCTGGAGTGATGCCTGGCAAGAAAAATATCCTACCATGTCATTGTGAGTCGTTCTTATAGTATTAAAACATGTTGTTGCAACATATTGTTCCTTCCTCTTACCTTGGTCCTCTCGACGACCATGTGTACTGCATAGGCTGGAGCCGCTCCCTCAGAGAATACTCGGCAGCCATCATTGCTGGCGTGACGTGCGCGCCCACACCTGTCAATCATCACAGTGAGGTATTGTTTACAGCAGGAATCTTTAACCCATACACAACCAATCATCATTTCTTATTATAGACTGAATAAGGAGAAATGGTGAGTTAACATTCACAGGTCAAATACAGCAAGTCTGGTTAGTGTCACACTGACCTATAACAGACGAGGTCGTGCCGCCCGGAGTCCCGACTGTGGATAGGGCAGGACCATTGTTACCCGCACTAGCCACGAATATCACACCATATTTGTTGACCACATCGTTGATGACATCACAGACACGCCTGAAACAATCAAACACATACCATATGACATTGTGTTTTATGCATTCTCACCTTCAACAAATCATTTCTCCCTCTCCAACCTCAAATCTCACAAAAATATGTTGGTATTTTCATAAACTGTGTTACTTTCATGTTAATATTTTTCTATTAATTCACTTTACAGATGGAATGAAGCATTGATTTAAGAAATGTTAAAAATGTTCTTGCTTGATGCTATGGATTAACCTGTAATGTAAGAACTACACAGAGTTGAAGATCACTCGTTTCTACTTTGCTATAATGAGAAAGACGAACCCAGAGTTAGGCCAGTGGGAAGCCTCTCCATAACTGTAGTTGATCAGATCACATTTCCTATCCAAAACTTTGATCATCTGCAAAGGATAAAATCATCATGCTAAACAAACGGTAGGAAGGAAGAAATTGGTATGAATTCATGAATGTTGTTACAAAAAAAGGTCATACTAATGTTCTAGATTTTATACGTAAATGTGACACCAATAAAATGCGAACGGTCATGTCCCCATAACTTTACCTTCAATTAAATGCAACAATATGGCTGTCGCATCTTTCGCATTAAAATTCTGCTCGCATTAATTTCATGATTTGTATATTGGTTTCTACCCCAACAAATCAGAGTCTGTAAGCAATAACAAGAACACTCAGGGAGGACTCTAGAAAGCAGCACTGTACTCACGGCTCTGACAAGCGACGTTCCGGTTTCCATGGAACCCAGCCTGGCGTCTCCGACTTTAATGGCGACGACCTGAGCCCCCGGAGCCAGCCCGTTCCTCTCAGGACTGTCTGGGAAGTTGCCCGCGGCTATACACGCCACGTGGGTGCCGTGGGAACCTGGCGGGCAATAATTTAATTCATTTGAATACCTAATGGTCAAAGGATGAGCTCTGGGAGGCAGTTTTACCATGCTAACCACTTCACACTTAACATCCAAATGATTGCATTGCTAGCCTTGCAAATGTGTGAGCGAGTGAGTTATTGTTTTACGTGACCGCGCACATTTTTCATCCATACATGATATCCTTGATAATGAAGGTCATTGTCTTTTCCACGCAAGCAAGACCAGACTATTTAACCTTTTGTTTTTACCTGCATTTGTGACAACCTCAAGTACATTGCCATCATTGTAGATATTGACAGTGTAGTTCATCATATCTGGGGGGAGATAAAAAGAAAAGAATTGAAACTAAAGGAGATTTTTTAATTAATACATACAAATACATATAAAAACAGTGTACACATATAAATCAAGTAATAAATACAAGAATATCTGAGAAAGATTAATATTAAAACACTTTCAGATATCTAATGTGCAGCTATAATAAGATGGCTGCCTAATAAGGGGAGATAATATTGTGCCAAGGGAGATAATAATGTACTTTACCTGCCATACTAAGTCTACCACTTTCCATTTCTTCATTGTAGCTGGCTAAAACCTTACAGCTGGCCAGATCACCATGCTCACTTGTGTCCACGCAGGCCCTGAACATGGAAAATAACACATTGCTTGCATTAGTCATCCTGGGATTAATGTCACTGTTAACAGTAATTATTATCATTATTTTGTAAATTAGTATTTAGACATGGCTCTGGACTAACATATGCCTGATGTACAGGGGCAAGTTAAATTGCACTGCGGGCAACCTACTTTTTAACATTATGCACCTTTGATACTTGCCCTGACTTGCTCTGTGGGCAAGTAACTCAGAATGTTAGTCCAGAGCCCTGTTAGAGGTGCTTTCAAGATTTGTTCACATCTGAAGTCCAAATGTTCTACCATTGCGATACCACCCACCCCCAGCAGTAATTTAGACAAAGCGTCTACAGTACAAACCTCCATGTAATTCCATCATGGAAGACAACGCAGTCATACACCGGGCCGCAGTCGGAGTACTTCTTGTCCAGATTCTGTAGAATATCAGCCTGAGCTTGAAGATCCTCCTTGGCAAGTTTATCTTCCTAAAAAACAAACATCATGTATACATTAAATTTCAAAATACCATCCTTCAATGCAGCATTAACCTTCTCCCTGCTGAATAAAATCAAAGTGTTCTATTTCTGCATGTGATCGGGCAACTTAAATCGCCTTCAGCAGGGAGAGGGTTAAATTTGTGACTGAGTTTTGACTCAAAGCACTCATTCCACTTTCAATAACATTCATGTTCTAAGAAAATTATTCCCGATGGTTGGTTTTGCATGGTTCTCAATTTTTTTAATATGTGTATCTGGGTACCTATTCTCATAGTATGGCTACAAACTGTTTTTAGGCTAAGAAGTTTGTAAGAGCGTTTCGAGAACAGGCCCTGAGATAATATGAAACTTTTCTGAGTACGATTTCATACTCAACTCATGCGACGTCATAGCCTGAGTATGCTGTGAGTCTAGGGTTATGACGTCACATGGCGTTTTATGAACAACATTCTGAGTTGAGTATGGAGTCGTACTCAGAAAAGTTTCGTAATCTCGGGGCCAGATCTGGGAATCAGTGAGTGAATGATTTATTGCTTAATGTCGCAAACAAAAAACTTCCATCCATTAGTGACAAGTTCTAGGAGAAGCAAGTGTAGTAGGATAGTTTTGAGACTGTAAGGAGCTGTGCTAACTATGTTGGCGATGGACTTAGAGTCCCACTCCTCCAGCTTCTTCACAACATCGGCGACGCTGGCACGGTGGTGCGGGTCCCAGTTCTGTTCTCGTCTCTCCCGCGTCATCCGTTCCTTCAGGCTTTTCGGGAACAGATCGTATGCGTTCTTCACACCAATGTGATACTTGCCCGAGGGATTCCGCCATGATGTAGGTATCTGCAATACAAAGATCAGTTACATCTTTCATAAGCCAGTTCTATCTAATATACATATAATTTAATGCAAAATCCCATCATGATATCGCTAACATTATAGTGTATTGCCAATTAGAGCATCTTACCCAAGTATATTTAATATCAAATACAAGAACATGATTTGATAAAAGTAATAAAATGGGCATATTGAGGAATTATATTACTTTTTTTTCTAGAGTGAGTTCAAGTGATTTATTGTTCATTTATTGTGAATCTTTCATACATGATCATATAAAAGTTAAATACCTTTAGTATCCTGTCCGTAAGACCAGTTATCTCCCCGTCTACCGCCTCAACAACCTGGGAAGTATCCACATCACCAGAGCCGGTAGCATCCACGATGTCGATGATCTTTGGACGACCATCACTGGTCTCCTGGAAAATTTATTAAAACAAATTAAAACAGATTTATCGATCCCATTGACATTCTATCTTAAACGTAATAATTTCTATCCTAAACATCCGTTTAGGAATGTTTAGGATAGAATATTAATGCTAACCCCTATAGCCAATGGCTAGTGGTTTCTGGATTGGACTAGTAGATTCATAGATGCCTTTGTTAAATTTTCAAAGCATCTACCTTGTTTTTATTATTTTTAAAAACAAGACTAGATCTATCTATCTATCTCTCCCTGAGTGCCCATCACTACTTGGCCATAAAATGGGCCAAAACATTGTCTAGATCAAATATAATACCACTCAGCACTGTGGATTTATGAGATAAAAAGTCGGTCAAGTAGCGAACAGCTACAGTCTATTCAGACGTAGCTGTATCGGTACAATATTTCATTAAACGCCATTCATCACACTAATCCTCGATTGCGTGATGGATCACGAAACCGCTCACCCGAGCCTTACAGCTGAGCAGCCGAAGTTTCGATGACATATTTCCGAACCTAACCACTCATGACAATAATTAGATATCGCACCTGCAACCCAGGAGCCCCAGGATCAACCCCGGTATCTAGAATAGCAATGATCACGCCTCTGCCATCGTAGTCAGGGTATTTAGTTAGAAAGACCGTTGATCCAGTCTCTTTCTTAGGCAAAATGCCTTCAACGGGAAAATCAGCGTCTACACTAGTCGCCATGTTTGAGGATTGAAATCTCGTTTCGAGTATCGCGAGAGTTTTAGAGAATTTATATCACTAGTATTCTCCACACAACAAGTTCACAGCAAACGACTACAACATATTCTACTGTTCTTTTCGGCTTAGAAAAGAATGCAAAGAAATCCATAACCAGATAACAACATTGAATTAAATAGAAGGCGACAACATATTGCACGATACAAGGACAAGTCTGTACTTATGCGATAAAATAAACTCACAGATCGACATCCTCTAATACTCGGTATTCGATCAGATAAGAATAGATCATTCACTTCGCGAAATAAATAAAACGAAACCTAAGATTGTTAAAATGGTTCCTACCTTTTAATTGCGCATTTATCCCATGATAAAACAAATAACGATTGAAAAAAAAAAAATCCTCAATGAAACTTGTGACCCAAATGCTTATAGTGACTTTCATTCCTTGGAAATGACGGTCACTTGCAGGGCCTAGATATGACATTTCACATCAATTCGTTGCTTGGTTCGTATACACAGTCAGTTGTTTGCTGGATTGCTAGGACTGAGTTTAGATAATGTAACAACTGCTATTAATAGTGTATGAAAGCAAACAATATTTCCCGGTAGCACAAGTATAGCCTACAGTGCATGGTTCTCTATGTGTTACCGGCATAGTGATTGTGATGCCTGTTACATTTCTTTTGCATGTATATTAAAACAAATTTACGTAGAAATAGACCTATGTATGCTACCCCTCCCATAATTAATTACACTTACCACCTGATAATTGTGATGACCATTCTGACACTGACGCCAGATTTCACTATTCGGGGGGAAAGGCGAATCAGTCTTCATGTACGCCTATATTTAGCGCTACGAAACAACCTCATATTATTATTCTGTTTTCTTCTTAATATTTTCAAACTACAAAATGTATAGTATTACATGCAAAGATAATTGCCACTTTTACTATCTACATGTATTTTATTTATTATTTAGTCAAAAACTCCACGAGTTGAAACAAATAAAACACATATAGAATGTCAATAACACAATGTCATAATATATTTAACAAAAGTTACACATTTTTTTTATCAACTAGACACTAACTACCCCGTGATTCATTTACAATCCGGTCAAACATCTTTAAAATGACAGATAACGATTTCCCATTTCTCACTTTGGTTTAATCTCGGGTGCTATAGTTTGGCATGCTGCTTTTTTTAAAACGAAAACAAAATGATTTAAAACCAGTGTGAAATACAAACAATGTAGCTATGCCTTTAAACGCTGTTAAAGTTTATTGGTATGTATTTTTATTATCGTGTAATTTTCAAAGGATTCCGTATAATTTTCCATTACTGTTTCGCAATTTTCATTAATTATTTATGTGGCACCGGAATCCAACCACCCAAAATATAGCTAACCTGCAGTTAGTTGGTTGATGTCATCTGAAAGAAATATCACAGCTAACTAAAATACATTAGATTCTAATTTTTATATTAATAAATCCGTTATCACGGAAGTATATGATATTACTTCTAAATATTCCTCTGAAGGTAATATATTCCAGAAAAAAATATGCCTAGGTGTCGTTACGGGTATAGTATTTCCATAAAGCGTCATGCCTCCAGGCAACCGTAAACTTCCGGATGTCATTCATCACGGCGTAGGGCTTATATTGTTGCCTGCCACAGGTGCTTTATACACTTATAAGCTACCTTCCGTTGGTTAACTGGTTGACAGTGCAAAATGTCGACTAGGATTATTAGACAAACTCGGGACCCGTTAGATTCATTGGAACGGATGCTAAATAGGACCACATTAGCAACACAGAGAGTGGCACATAATCAAATTATAGGTAAGACGACGTACGGGGTACTATAGTGCTGTACAGTAGATCGTATCCTGTTAACGTTTTCCTACGATCACGGTTCTCGCAGATTATGTTATCGTTTGATCATTCCAATTGTTAGTTCAAACACATTATGTATGTCGGAGTTGACCCATAGAATTCTACAGTCATTTGTCATGAACTTGGAACATGTTTTTTATTAAACCACACGCACTGTTGTAAGTCGACAATAGAGTAATACCAAGTAATAACGTTGTCATGAAAGAACTAGTTTAAGTAGATTACATGTTTATAAAGATATAGGCTATACTTGTAACTTGAGGTACTTGACAGTATAATTATGCTTTCTTATCATAGAACTAGCTAGGCTACTTCAAAGTAAATCTTTCTATTAAATAGTTGCGAGGGATTACAACTTAGGCTACTATCTTTCCCGAGTGAAATTATTGTTTTATGTCACAATTTCTATTTTACACAATTAAGTAACATACAACATTAATTTTACGAGGGAAATATATTAATGATCGATAATCCTAAGTAACAAGTGTGTATGTATTGTTTAGGTTGCCCATAATGAATTTGAATGAAGATATAAAGCACATTTAACCTTCTCCCTGCTGGATTAGACATTCACTACCTGTTAGGGCATCTATGGTTGCCTCCAGCATGGAGAGGGTTAAATAAGTCAACATCACTTCCCTTCCTCAAAGTTTGCCAGAGTTATTACCTAAAGTATTATTACAAAGTCAATCTAGTTAGGTTACGTTGCGGTTATCGCCATTATGTCATTTATTCAATAACAATGAAGTAATGCATATCATATATATGTTTGTAGACTACTATATAATTACGTACATGTACATTATTTTGATTTATGTTCGTGATATTTAAACACCCGTAAACATGTAGGTGCCATGAATATCTATTAGTTCAACATATTTGTGTTCTATTAATATGTACCACTAGGCCTACACTTTCTTTTTACTGATATTGCATGATGTATTTTCACACGCATTTCCTTCCTTCCTTCCCAGCTTTTCTCTCTATTAATATTTCTAATTAATATACCCAGTCTCAATTCTGCATGCATTTCTGTTTTTCACGACATCTTTATTGACTTTTTAAAACATCCTCTTATACTGTGTTATCTGTTTGAATCCGACGGCATTTGGTTCCATTATTGACGTTGCGCATGGTTTTCAGAAAACTCGCGGCACGATGAAGGTATTGACAACTCTTGACACTATGTAACCGTCACAAACAGTGCCACTTGTGATATATACTTAATACATACGTGTATACGTCGCTCAACAATACACACGAGTACACATAAGTACTAACGCCTTGGTATACGCACCATATATACGTGAATATCTATAGACGCACCAACGAGTTTGTAACATCATAAGCATGCCAAAATACCAGATAATTATACTCTCGGCTTATCTGGCTCAAGTATAGAAGTCAATTTAGCGCCATGAAGTCGTAGAGATTTGGCTTAGTGTAAAGCGGTGCTAAAGAATGTACTATAGACATATCTAGGAATACATGCATGCATACTTAAACTATTAGCCTACTTATATCAGCATTTCAGTTTAGCGACAGTGCTTGCATTTTCCCATAGACTACCACCATAGACAGCAATTTATTATACAATTGTCGTTTCTTTAAAAAAAATAGAAGATTTTTGTTGTTGTAAACCTAACAACTCAAAATGATAATGACCCGAGTCAGTTGACTACATTTTATTAAATTTGTTTTGGATATTTCATGAATATAATATGATGTTTGTCAGATACATACATTTTAGGTATAATTTCGTTTTCCTAAGTATAACTCAATAGCTTGTTTACAATGTTTTAACCTCCACCACTGATAATAAATATACAGTTATTAGCTATCATATATTAATACCCTAGTACACCAGCCTATAACATTCCTACATCTGTATATGATACTATACATGTATATCCGATATAGAATATGAGTTAGTGACATATTTACTACCAGTCCACAGGAATGGTTTATTAGGTCGCTCATGCTAAGATTCTGATTTATTGATTTACATGGGCTGACTGACGATAAGCTTAACTGATTGAAGTGGCATATTTAATATTGACAAATATGTCGGGTGTAATACTTGGACGGTATTGCCTTAACAGTACTTGTATTGAACCATCTCCGTGCTGGAGGCAATCCGAGAAGCCTTAAAGATCAGTGCATGCGCCTAATCCAGAAGGGAGAGGGTTTAGTTTAGTGCAATACTGCACTACCTCCAATCGTAAAGTTCCACCAAATTCTAATCCTACGGGGAATATCAATTGTTACACCCCACCAATCCCCCAGTATAAATAATAATGAATAATGCTCAAACTTGTCGATCGTAAACCTACGATCTAACTCAAATTCGCATGAATGGTTCATGTATTCCCCAATTGAAATGTATATTTTTTTTAAAGGATCCGTAATTTATTTATCCAAGTTTTTTGACAGGATTTTATGTTCATTCGTTTGTTAATAATTTTGTCTGGATCGATTTAATGCACTATTATGTTTTTGAGTTGTATGCACCTCTATGACGCTGGAACTACCATGACCAATGTGTCAGCATATATTTAATATCTCACTCACAGACAGTTCATGTATATAATATTCACACTTGCAAATAACAGTAGGCTACTTTTCTAAATATCCAATCGGTCAACGATTTAATCATTTATGATAGACAATCCACCAATGGACATTTATACATGTACCATAGTATATCCATCCTCGAAAACACAAGCCATTATGACTACACTAATGGCGTAGGTTTGTGTAGTCAAAATACCATGCATTGACAATACAACATGTACAGGAAACAATATATTAGAATCATCTCACGAAAGAAGGAACCTGATTATATATATGTATGTGTGTGTGTGGGGGGGGGGGGGGGGGGGGGG
>JAUTBV010121507.1:0-13051 GCA_032361325.1 Lepetodrilus fucensis
CCGAAGATCTGTTAGGCGAGGCTGTGATTGGCTGCGGTCGGCTGCGGTCAGGGTTCATCTGAACAGGTTTTGTATGGTCATTTCCCGAGACCATTTACGAAGCGAGTGTCATATATATCTGTTTGAGCGTTAGTTTCGGATCTCATTTTAATGAGACTGGAAATTGTTCTGCCATACATTTTGCATTTAACCCTCTCCATGCTGAAGACCTATGACTGTCTAATCCAACAGGGAGAGAGTAAATTCCAGATCTTTTTCCCTCTCTCTGGATAATATAGCACAGCCATGGTTTGTATTTTTAGTTCAGTGCATAATGTATACTTAATGATGTCTGGAAGAAATTTGGGCTAGGAATTGGTATTGCAGGTGAATATTCGGCATTCATCTCTATAGGTGAACATCTTGAGTAAGAGTAATTTTCATAAAAACACAAAATGTCAGGGAATCATCATCATCATCATCATCATCTTTCATGGGGGATGTTCCTTTCTAGCTGTTCTGTCTGTACTTTCTGTCCGGTGCATGCGCAGTTACACACTGCAGTGTTAATCCTTGGTAACTGTGCATGCGTCGGACAGAAAGTACAGACAGAACAGCTAGAAGGGAGCAGCCCCATGGTGACCATGTGAGAACTTGTATGCCTGCTAGATTTAAACCAGTGGTGTCGGTAATTGGTGTAACACTACGGCGAGTGAATATGGAGTTATAACGTTGCTGCGGGAATCTTTCACCCATTTGCGATGAGCACCACTACGGGAATCAGAGCATTTAAATATTGCAATTGTCAGGCAACTTTGGTCTGAGCAGAGAATTGATGTTACTTTGACCGTCTAATCCAGCTCACCTTGGAAACATGGGTTCTTTCCCTTTCAGAGGTGCGTCACTGTAACAGTAATGGTATAGAGTTAAGATGAGGAGTAAAATCATGCTCTACCAACAGTGTACTCGCTAATCACATTCTATTAAGAGTTAAAGGTGAGGAGTAAAATCATGCTTTACTAATAGCTTTCACTCACTACACGCATTCTATTATAATAGTTAAAGATGAGGAGTAAAATCATGCTTTACTAATAGCTTTCACTCACTACATGCATTCTATTATAATAGTTAAAGATGAGGAGTAAAATCATGCTTAAATTCATGCTCTACCAACAGCTTTCACTCACTACACACATTGGCTGTACACACATTAATTATTGATTTCCTGTGCTCATAAATGGAGAAACTTGTTGCAATGTTACACATTGGTAGAGCACGGAATAAAACATTCTACCGCAATGCGGGGAGCACTGGCATGTCAAATACTATTATCTACATATGTTATTAACACCTACTACAATTGGAAAAGAAAGTTCACATAAATTACTTTCAACATTCAATACTTTTATTGCTATTAAATAAGGCCTTGGGGCCCATACATACGTGTAGGTATGCAGAACATTAGTCATGTTATTGCATAATTCCCCTTCTGGCATAATACAGCAATAATTCACTCACTCAATCACTCTTCTTTTCAATGTTTTATCAGTAAATACTTGGCAATAGTTTTACAAAAAGGGCATTTTTGCCTGATATAAAGAGACTTACTTTCCATAATTGGCACCACTGAAAAGAAAAAGAATACTATAGTTAGAGAATATAATATTTCATAAATAATTGGGGATTATTGAGCAGGGCCTTGAAGGCTTCATTTAAGAAACATCATAAACAATTAATCATTGAAATCATTGACTGCATGTCTTTAAAATTAAAAAATAAATAAATGTTATAAAAGAAACCAATGAAACAAATTCTAACCAAATGTAAAGAATGAAGAATAAAACAAGGTGATGTATAAACGTTCAATGGTAACATTAAACAAAACTCAACAACATTTGTTCACGCAAGATGTCAGGTGATTGTTCCAATATACATAACGATGCAGATGGAGGTGGTCTAGAGGTAGCAAGTCTGCCTCACAACCCAGGGTTCGAGCCTAGCTCCTGCCACCACGTAGCATAGTGCTTAGATTCACACTGCTCCAGTTCACCAGCTGTAAACCCAATCCCTATTTGTCCAAAACTAGTTTGGCATGAAATGCATTGACACCCCTATTTCGTAGAATATCTCGGTAAATACTTCATGACCTAAAAATATTGCACCAGTAATACAAAATCTGTTTATATATTAAACGATCACCAAAGATTTTGACTAAGTATTATTTTATGCAGAGGGGCGACGTTCGAAAGAATGAACAGGTAAATAGGCGGAATTTTCACGTATGGGTAGGTCAGCACATGCATCAGCACATGCAAATCAAGCCTTTTTACCTGTTCCTTCTTTCTAATAAAATAATACTTAGTCAAAATAGTTGGTGATCGTTATATAAACAGATTTGTTATTACATTTTTGGTTACGTAGGTCAAATGAAATAAGAAAACAGAGTTTTTTTTGTTTTTCATTCCATGAAGTATTTACCGAGATAATCTACGAAATAGATTATCTATGTCAATGCATTTCATGCCAAACTATAAATCAGCTTCACGAGGCAGCTTCGGGGTTCCTGTTCCTGTTAGACCACAACACTCCCATACTACTCCCATGTACTATCTATCTATCTCGCTGACAAATATGAGTGTTAAATGGTCTCATAATAGATATAATTTAAAGGAGGTCCGGGGTCATTTGAAAATCTGCAATGTTAAAGGAATCTGCGTGACCCCCTGCAAATTACAGATTTGAGCTCCATTAACATTGGGTCTATGGAAAACAACCAGACACCCAATTAATTTATTAATTTCGACCACTGAGATAGGACAGCTTCAGGTAGCAACACCCTGCACCTCCTTTAAAAAGAAACAGTATTTTCCTATAAAAACTTGATCCTAAATCCTGATGCAACAATCATGCAATTTTAAATATAATAATGATCTCTATAAAAGTGATGTACATATCCATCAATAAAGTTGAAACAACATAATACAAAACAGCAACTCAATAAACCATTTTCAACATAAACTTATTGGCAATCTACATACTTTCTTTATAAACAATCCTGAAAAACAAAATGATATTGACTTATGATCAACATTATGTCACCAGAATATTTGTGTCTTGTCAGCTGAAAAAGAATCCAGTGTTTTCTATATCTATTACAAGCAGCCTAAGTTGGACTGCTATCTGTAAAAATGCTGTTGTACTTAATAGATTACACTTAGTGGCAATACAAACAAATGCTAACTGTAAAAAGGAACGTTATCTATAATAACTGTAGTTACACTCTAAGTATTACAGATAACATTGAGGTGAAATGTTTGTCATATTGAATTGAAAACTGAATTGAATTGAAAAACGAATGTAAAGTAGCAATTATTTATTTTGTGGTAAAAGAAAATCAATAGTAATAGATCTATATGTAATTTTATTGTATTTGGGATTTTAGAGCAACTTTAAATTCAACCTGTCCTGTAGTTTATGGTAATAATTACACATAGCAGTCAAACGTTCCCTTAAAGTTGTTACACATAGCATCGATTCTTACAGTTAGTGGTCACCACGTGTAACATACAGATAGGACAATATAAGAACATTATTCTCTTTCTATAATGTGGTTTACACCTTATAGAACCTAACATATATAACATTAAGGACAAACATAAACAGGATACAACATACATGACAAACATTTCATAAGACGAATATAACATCATACGACAGTAAACATGTGACATTTGATAACATGGTTCTCAGTGACCTTGACCTGGGTGTGGTTGTTTGTCTCAAGGAAGACGCTGGTTAAAATGGGTCAGTTTATCTAAAAAAAATCAGATTGATAACCGTAAGCCTACTAAGGTGTATTAGATTATAGGAAGCTTTGTGACTGTTTTTCTCAATACCTCGCAGTTTGATACCTGTAACGGTAGTATGGGAATGTTTAGAAACTGGGGAATCGTTATTTGAAATTGTCTGTAATTTTGATATGCTATGGTCGAAATCTACATTTGTGCCGTCTCCTCCATATAATATTCGCTAACTTGACTTGAGAGAATTACAAACATGAGTCTTTTGTCAATGAATGTATAAAGGTGGTCATTGTTCTGTCTTATGTTGTACAAAATTATGCAGTCTGTTGGTTAATAACTAGTCATCATCTAAGATGGTAACAGATGTATGTTTAGGATGGTATCAGCTGTATGTTTAGGATGGTATCAGCTGTATGTTTAGGATGTTATCAGCTGTATGTTTAGGATGGTATCAGCTGTATGTTTAGGATGGTATCAGCTGTATGTTTATGATGGTATCAGCTGTATGTTTAGGATGGTAACAACTGTATGTTTAGGATGGTATCAGCTGTATGTTTAGGATGGTAACAACTGTAGGTTTAGGATGGTAACAGCTCACTAAACCTTGCAGGTAAGTATCTTGAATCTGAATACATGTTCTTCTTAAGTTCATTTTCCTGTTGCCAATTCTCTGACCTGTTGTCCAGTGTTTCATATACATGTATCATTAATCAATTGGAATAAAGTATTAATTTCTAAGTGATCATAACGATCCAGTTCAAAGGTCTACATCTGGGGCAATAATACCCAAGATTGCCACAGTCGATAATACATGTCTTGTAATTTCAATTAAAATACCAAATGGCCAAATAATTTCTGTGGTAGATGTCTGGGTATCGTTTCACAGAGCTCTCTTAGCCACTAAGAGACCATAGCACTTTCTTTGCCGATAGCTAATACATTGCTAAGAGAATGCTATGGTTTCTTACCGGTTAAGAGAGCTCTGTGAAACGATACTCTGATCATGATGCTATATTTATGGGAGATATGTAAGTATCGTGAAGTATTTTGCCAGCTGTTCATATCAACTTCATACAACTCTATGAGGATAATTTATTAAGTATTTAGTATAGAGTAAAGTGCTGGGACTTCGGACACTTTTCAGCGCTGGTCCTGTTTATTGCTAATATAAGACATGTATCAACCTATCAACGGCAAATAACTATTGGCTATTGAAGCAACACCATTTTTGTAACAAAAACTGTCATCTTTTTCTTACAAAAGGTTGTAAGATACGAAACAAATATAAATCCAACTATAAGTCTCGGGTCCTGGGACTTCGGACAGTGGTCCTGGAACATCGATTATTATAGAAATGTGTCGCCTGTCATTACAATAATTAATCATTTTAGTAGCACATGACCATATAGGTGCATACCCAATTCTCTACGTGAAAATATGCTTGTGTCAAGCTACATTGATGTTCTGGCGACATGGACACAGTTGCCAAAAACGTCACATTTACGACTTTTTACGCAGATATACAATTTCAGGGCTCTGGACTAACATATGCCCGACGTACAATTCACCCAAACATAGGAACTTGCAATATAGAAGAAAAAAAACACTGAAGCTCGGAACTGTGAACATTAATTTCACTCGGGACATATTTACAGCAGTGTTTCAAACGTGAATGAACAATGTCTGATTTTGTGGACCAATGATTGATTAAAGGCTATTCATAAAAGTCGTGTTAGAATCACTCATAAATTACGGATTATTCTCTAATTAAATTTCAACTACTTCCTGGTAGCTAGCTATGGTAAAAGTGTAGATATACTATATAGTTTACTAAAATAAACAGATGAATCTAATCATTGCACACACTAATATAATTAGAGATTGGAATGTGGATAATAATCCAGTCACACAAGCTAGCAGATCACACGACTATCACTAGTTCCAAATATGACGGCCACTTTTAACGTTTTTGATTATGAAATCCTCGTCGGTGCAGATTGTATGCACCTGCATAGTGAGTAGTCACAACGATAACAAATAAAACGGGGAAATCAGTTGTCAAAGACTCGCGCCCGACCTTGCAAATTAATTTAGGTTTGTATTATTTTCGGGTGGGGTGAATAAAGTTAGGAAGAAATTTAGAAAAGCTTGTACGCCAAGTGCAACGACTGCATAATCGAAAATGCCCTATAAGATGGCCGAAAGACTGTACAGCAGTCCTTTTGGTTAGCTGTGAATGCAAGTTTTGGTTACGAAGCGAGCTAACTCTGCACAATTACCTCACAATTCAGATATCCGATTATTTCACTAACCGATCGATGTGAACCTGAAATAGTATTGTGTGAATGATCTGGGTTCCACTGTATATATGTAAACCCATGCCAGACAAAATATGGAACAAATATTATTTTTTTCAATTTTGGGGGTATTAGCTTGTGTGTGTGTGTGTGTGTGTGTGTGTCAGTCAGTGTATATACACAGTTTAGTGTACGATGAACCTTTAGAGCTGCTTTCAAGATTATTTTACTTATATAACGGCTTGTCAGTTTAGCCTTTAGGAGGAGGAAACCTGCAACCTCTGTAGCGCTGAATGTTGCAGTTAGCCTGAGAACACCGGCTGGTAATTAACAAAGTTTCTAATCTGGCCCAAGATATATTATTATTCAGTTATTGGTTTTCCTACACTTATATTATAAAGCCTTTTAAAACAATGCTACAATTGTATCCAGATAAAAATTAAGCAACATTTTATCCAACTGATCAAATATGCTGATCATTCCCCCTATCTGTCCTAACCCCACGTCCC
This sequence comes from Lepetodrilus fucensis, assembly GCA_032361325.1. Lineage (NCBI taxonomy): Eukaryota > Metazoa > Mollusca > Gastropoda > Lepetellida > Lepetodrilidae > Lepetodrilus > Lepetodrilus fucensis. Next base: position 6,589 of record JAUTBV010121507.1, read on the forward strand.
CACCATATGTACAGACAAACATGATAATTATTGGTAGCATTGCTTAATGTCATAGGGGTTTAGGGATGGAATTTAGGTTTGTATTATTTTCGGGTTGGGTGAATAAAGTTAGGAAGGATATACCAATTTTAACTTGACATGTCTATAGAGATGAGAATTGAGATGAGGCCCATGTTGGGGAATGAGGATTAGCTTCAGTGTTGAGGTACTTTTATGAGGTTCATCGTACACTAAACTGTGTATATACACTGACTGACACGCACGCACACGCACACACACACACACACACACACACACATAAAAACACATTCACTCAAGTACACACATACATACAAAGACCAACACACACACACACACACACACGCACACAGAAACAAAACAATATACAAACACATGCACCCCAGTCAACACACACAACACCATAAATACATTACACCACGATAAATATGTAGCACAACATTTTGACGACGTTGAGGTATAATACTGAAAGTTTTGCGACATACATCATCTCGCTGTCTGATTTTCCTCGTATGCCGTCCATTCGCCGGTAGTACTTGGCCAACTTGACGGAGAATATCAAGCTCGGCATGAAGAAGAAAATGCACCATCCCATAGTCAGCCAGAAGCCATTCTGTCAAAAGTACAGCAACATACAGTAACGTACAGAGTAAGTGATAATGGAATGTTAACGTTTCACCAATTTTCGACAAAGTAATGTACAGTAACATACAACATACACAAATGCAAGTCCCAGAAAAAATTATATCCTTATTTAAGTTACAACCTATCAAGATCATGGCCCAGTTGTATGAAATGCTAATGCTTCATTAACGTGTCATTAAACCTCCATTAACTAATGTGACGTTACGCTAGCATTGAAAGTCAATGCATGAATAACGGCTAATCACGTCATTAGTTAATGGCAGTTTCATACAACCAGGCCCATATCACTTTTAAATATCAAAACTTCCAGATCATATTCCTCTTAAATATCACAACGTAGGAGGAATTAATCTTAGGAGCTTGCTCATGTAACAGGGTATTAATAAATGTACACAACACAGCTACGAGAGAGCTACGGTCTCTTAGAGAATATACATTAGCTTCAGGAAGAGTAGCTCTGGGCTGGTATTTATAAAAGGGCTTAAGTCAGTTTTTGCTACATATTTGGTCTTCAAAAAATGACTTAAACCCTTTTATGAATACGGCCCCTGGTGTTATCCTTGCACCCCAGCAGTACTTATTGTACTCAAGAATCGTTCCATCCTGTACCCCTGGCACACATCTAGCGAGAAACTCGCGCAAGCAGTTCAAGGGCTATAAATAGAACAATGATAATATCTATATATTTCATTGGATAGATTTTTAGGGCAAATTCATCCGGTAAATGATTTCATTGGTTGGCTACTTGCACAGGTTTCTCACTAGATGTGTGCCATGGGTACCACATGGAACGAGTCCTGAGTACAGACCTGCCTACCCATTTTCTTTCACGATTGTATTCATGTGAACTTTTAGGTGTATAATTTACCTTCAAAAGTGTACAAAATTTCCATTGTGAGAACATTTAAAACTACAATAACATTCCCAACACGATCGTGGTCGGTCGCGTATAATTCAGTACGAGAGTGTACAAGCGTAATCAGTGACCAAATATCGTATAAATTACGACCAAAACGTACAAGTAGGTAGGTCTGTGAGTGCCAGAAGTACCGCTGGGGTGCAAGGAAGCCCTGGTGTTAAGATAGAACTACACTTTAACATGCCCTACGTACAGGATGTCTGATACTCACCAGTGCATCTATGAAATACCGACAGAATCCAGTAACCAGTATCGATGAGTAGATATTGTAGATAGGGGTACAAGCACCTATCTCGTTGTTAAGCTGAAAACAAATGAAACAAAAGGTTATGCTATGCTAAAATAACAGAAGTATTATACGCAATTAAGTCAATGTAACAGAGGATCATGCCGATCCTGGGATTAGAACCCGAGTAATTGCTGGATTGCGAGGCCAACCCTCTACCATCGGAGCCAAAGGGGTAACCCCGCTGGCCGAGAATAGTAGGAGCATCTCATAATACACCTAGCTACAACAACATACGCATAACTAATAGTGATAATATTGCCACAAATATTATCACATATTAATTGAAACATACAAAAACCCAGCTAGGATGCTCTAAATCAGGAAATTGTTTCTGCAATTACAAAATTCAGGTATACGAACTATGTATCATTGAGTAGATCCAGGATGTTGACCAATTAGATAATTACTACTAAGCAGTGTATAAAACTCCAGCAATTTCACTGCCAGACATGAGGACTGGTAAGTCTGGGAAGTTACCCGTCCTCATACATGTTGGCCAGTGATCGATGATATACATTTTGAAAAATAAACAAAAAGTAACATGACATGTGGGCGTGCAAGGATAAAACATTACCAGTCCTCGCTTAAAATAACCCGTAGCGGCCGTGTGGACAGGCTCTATTTCGAACACTGCATTAAGTAGTCTTTTATACCCCATGGCGTTGAAAAGGTAAAATGAGTGCACAGTGATTGATCCATTAACCAGGGTAATACATGATGTGGGCCAGATATGTGACATAATTGTGCATTTTGTGACAAAAAGCATGAAACTTGGCACAATGTTAAACATATTCTAAGAATATTTAGGGTGGAAGCCAAGCTGAAATATCCATATTATGGCCACCATCTTGATTTCCAAAATGGCCGTCCTTTCAGCATAATTTTGAGCATGGCCATAGCACATCGATCATGCTAAGTGGACATTAAACAAAGATTAGTATAGTGCTTCTGACTGAACTCACAGCGTTTAAGGAGTCGGCGATGAACGAGTCCACAACACCAGTCACACGGTTGGCAAATATCGTGATTTGCTGTAATAATAATACATCAACAAGTCAAGTACAGCCAATGTAATGTTAGTGTCAGTCAGTCTATCTGACATACACATGACATGATGAAAGCAATGGAATGCATAATCCCACCAAAAATGTTGTATGTGGTACTATGCAAATACATATCTTACTATTAATTATTATCATATACTGTAAACATATCGAAATGGGTTGGTAAATAACCAAAACAACATTATTGTAGTCAATCATAGTTTTCAATGAACTCTGGTTTCAGCACTGTAAAGACATAATCATCGTTATAGGTGCATGGTCATTTTGGACCAAATTGGAACTAAAAACTAAAAGTACGTTAAACTTAGCAAATCAAAGATTAATGATTGACGAATAAATCGGCCAACTAGTGGTGATTGTATGCAGTTACAGCCGACCTGTTCATTTATGATATTGATAAAACAAACCATCTGCAAAGAATATGCCACAGGGCATGTATATGTACTCACATCCTTTATGACTTGTGTGCCATTATTGCGGATAAACTCTTGGCTTGTGTTCATGCTGTTGATAACTGCATCTATTTTGGCCTGAAACAACATGAGGAAAATTGACAATTACATGTAAAATAGCAGAAAAAGAGGGGGGTGGGGCGGGGGGCAGTTGGTGGAATACAATCACCAAAGCCCAGATAAGGCAGGTGGTAGCACAATGGATTTCGGAGCCAAGGCCTGGGTTCAAATCCAGTCCAGGGAGTTTGGCATCAATGTTCGCAGTAGTTATCTTACTGATGCGATATTGCTAGGATGCGCTGTCTGTACAGTGGCAAACTGGCAATACAGTTAACATCCTTGGTCTGTCAGTAACAGCTAATGCTCGCAGGGTTACTGTAACATTCAGCACTACAGATATTACAGGTTTTTCTCCTGCCCTAATCTGACCAGCCGTGATAATAGTGAAACCCCCATTTCTTTTTTAAATAGTGACAAATTACCTAATATTTTAAGGACAGTAGAATGCAATAACAATTATTATTCCATAAATCCAATGATTTTGTTTTGTTTTTTTAATTGGTTTTATCCAATGAAATCCAGTTATTTTTCAGATTATATTGTCGTGCAATGATGCCTTCATTGGAGGATATCTTAACATGTAATGATGTTACATATGACGTCAAATCATGATAAAATGCAGTATTTGCAGTCTATCAATAGCATCCAGGCCAAAAAAATACGGAAAAATTTGAGTACGATTTCATGCTCAAGTTATCTTTGAGTTGGGTATGAAATCGTAGTCAGAAGTGTTTCGTAATCTCTGGACCGGGGCTCGCAGATTTACATGTTGTACTACGCACTTAAATCTGCACTACACTACAGTAGCTCTAAGAGTCTAAGCCAACAAAAGAAAGAAAACAACTCAATAAGATATGAATTAAATGTTCTGGCAGACTTACAGGAATGACACCAAATGAAACTTCTAGATTGTCACTGGCGATCTTCAGGTTGTCCTGCAATGAAGATAGATGAAATAAAACATGAGACAGTTATGTGATGGTTAACACACGGCCCGAGGGCGTTACGGTATGTAATGCATGACGTTGAAGGAATTAGCCTGAGGGGTAATTCCTGAAACTGAGTGCATTACATGCCGGTAACACCCGAGGGCCATTTGTTAACTGTCATATATCACAACAAAAATACACAAATAAACCTTGTATACAAATTAATAGGTATATACTTAGTAAGTAAAGGATTTTATGAGCGATTCATTCAAATGCGCCTACCGTATTGAACATCTACAAATCTTTAGGTTAAACTTTTGTTGGCCAGGTGGCCTAATAGTCTAGAGCGCTAGAAATGCGAAAGTTCCAGGGTTCGAATCCCGGCAATCGAATTTGTCTTTACAAACTTTGAACTTTTTGAAATGATGTTTGAAACAAAGAGCAAACATATGTTCATGCGTTTGCCCCCGTTAATAACACACGGTCAATGTTAATAACACACAGTCAATGTTAATAACGCACAGACACATGTTATTAAAATACAGTTGCTCTTTTTACCCATTGAATATCGCTCCATTACTTTTCAGGAATGGACAGCTATTGCTCCATTATCTTAAGTAATGGAGAGCTATCGCTCCAATATCTTAAGTAATGGAGAGCTGATAATCCTTATTGTATGTTTTCGACTTGTACTTTTCAAACAACCATCATATCCATATTATAAAATATTTTGACAGAAGTCAGGATCGAACTCAACATTTCTGATTGGGAATCCTACTCTTTATCACCTGAGCTATGCAGGCTACGAGATGAACAAACGGGGGCGGGATGTAGCGCAGTGGTAGAGTGTTGGACTTCGGAGCCAAAGGTTCCAGGTTCAAATCCCGCCCATCAATGTTCGCGAAAGTTACCTTTCTGACGCGATATTGATAGAGTGTAGAGTGGCAATGCAATTATCATCCTTGGTCTTGTCAGTACCAGCCGGTGCTCACAGGTTTACTGCAACATTCAGCGCTACGGATGTTGCAGGTTTCCTCCTGCCCTAAACTGACAAGTCGTGATATTAGTGAAAGATTCTAGAAAGCGACTTTAAACCCCAATACCAAAAAAAAATAAAGAAAAAAAGATAAACAAACACAAGTTCATCTAGTCTTTAGAAACTGAAACTGTGAGAAACACCCATTCATTACACGGAGTGTTCATGCAAAGCTTAAATATGCATGGCAATCCACGTGTAGCTCAAACAATGCACGAGGTACACGTGAACAATACGTCAGTTGGACGAGAGTCGAATTTAGGCTCCCTATGAGACACCGACAATTTCCCATTTTCATTTTTGAAAACTATTGATTTAAGTGGTTTTTTTGTATTGCTATGGATACAAATTCATACTAAAAACACCAACTAACAATGCAAATTTGCTAAATACACTTTAATTCGCTGGGGGAATGTCATCGTAACTCTCCATTCCTAAAAACATAATGAAGCCTCAGACAGACAGACAGACAGACAGACATACATACATTAAACATACATACATACATACATACATACATTAAACATACATACATACATACATACATACATTAAACATACAAACATACATACATACATACATACATGAAACAGATCAGACAGACAGACAGACAGACATAGGCCTACATACATGAAACAGACATAAACAGAGAGACAGGAAATAGACATAATTATGTATAGTTATAGGAAATCACACATATAAACAGACATACGGGTTTCTACTAGTATTTTAAAACATTACCATCGATAAAACATAGGCATATTTAGTGGGGCATTTGAATAATACTAAACCTTACTTTTTGTCTGTGCTGTAAAGGCATTCTATCACAGAGTAGGCCTAACTTCTCGTTTTGGACAGAATTGGCGTTTAAAATGCAACGTGCATAGGGGAAGGGGCTGTATATTTGGCATGTTTTTTGTGTGATGGTCATTGTGGCTAAGCAGACCGTTACATGCATTGTTTATTGGTTGCACATGGTACAGGAGATGAAAAAGAAGAAATGGCAACAAATAAAACTTGCCTTAAAATATCAATATTTACTGGAACTGCA
>JAUTBV010121518.1:0-13050 GCA_032361325.1 Lepetodrilus fucensis
GGACAATACAATGACGTTCACCTTCTTTGTGCAGTGCGTCAGTGGGAATCATTCACACATACGCGACAAATTATGACAGGGTGTCGTGGACAATACAATGACGTTCACCTTCTTTGTGCAGTGCGTTGACCGCAGTTAGCATCTCCTCCCAGTAGTACATGATCATGTGTGGTTTGATGCCCGCGCCACTCGCCAGTCGACTCTTGAACAGCGTGGCCAGGTCCGTCTCGCCAAACTCCATCACCACATACAGCATGTTGAGCTCCTGGTTACGCTCACTGCAACATCAACTCACAGTGTGGGAGACCAGCATGTAGTGTACGTATTAGACATGTGATAAGATGCAGAAGAATACACAACACCAGGAAGATACTGCCAGAAAGTCGGTGCTAATTGAGATGTGGAAAATGTTACATCTTCACAAAGTATTCATGAGTAGATATGAATAATTAATCAACATTAATCAAATCAGATTAGAAAATGATGCTAATAAATATATCAGATTCAGGAGACGGTTAAAGTGACTCATACACCAACATCAAACTTATAGAGCTGATGATCCTACACCACATACTGTGATTCATTCCAATCGATAAATAAGCTCATTTTAAGTTGTTTATTTACATAGCCTGTTAGGTGAACAGAACAATGCAATGTGACTTCATCCACGTTGCGCCATGTGCGAGAAACCTGTGTAATCCATACGAAGAAACTTGTGATGAGTATGCCATGTGCGTGAAACCCATGATCAGAAGGCCTCGTCAATTTCAAAACAAACAATTGTTTACATTCGCCAAGTATTATAGCGTATTTCGATGGGTTTTCATGCATTTTCATCGCTGAAATCTCAGATTCTTGCAAATATTGCCCTATATGTTACATATGACCAATAATAAAAATGGGCATAGGTAAAATCCCCTATGTGTACGAGTCGCTTTAACACTAGCACAGCAATATGTACGTCCCTCGAGGTGGGTGAGAAAGCAAAGGACTTACAAGTCGTACATCCTGATGACATTCTTGCAGTACTGAAGCTTCTTCAGCAGGTGTATCTCGTTCATGAAGCCGTTGATCACCATCTCGGTGGCGCCATCAAGGTCCACACACTTCAGCGCTCGGGTGTTCTTCTGCATGTCCAGCACTTGGTATACCTGACAGCACCCAGTCAGGAGTCAGTCAGCGAGTGATTATGGAGCTTAACGTCGCTGCGGGAATCTTTCACCCATTTGCGACAAGACACCCAGTCAGTATAGAAAGTTATTATTGGTGTCAATTCCTGCTGCATACAATGAAACGTACATCCTATAAGTGCACTCTCTAGAAGTCAATGGACATATGGACTGACTGACTAGCAGTACAGCATGGTCTAGACAATTGCACTATGCTTGCTCATCATACTAACCACCAGAGACACTAACAGAACAGAGGCCTATTCAGAAGCCTTCAAGGGCGAGTTTACGCGAGTTATCGCATGACGTCACATATGAAGGATGAAGGTTTCTAAGACGATTTCATGCATGTACTCGCGGGTTCGCGCCCTCCTGAATTATTGACCATGTATACTGTAAATCATGATATTAATGCGAAATTGTCGCATTTAATTGCTGCGCATTAAAGGTAAGACACATGAACAAACATGTGTGGAGACAAGGTTGTTCGCATTTTATTGGTGTCATATTTACGTCTAAAATCTAGAGGTTACATTAAATTAGTGACACATTAATTTCATGATTTACAGTACATTTGTTTCTTTCATATTTGCCCCCACTGCACTTAACCAGACAAATTGAAATCTAGAAGCATTCAGGTGATCAGCATTGCTGAATCTAATATCATCATTGCCCTCACAGTGAGAACTAACACACAGACGGGTGTGGAATAGTTGACGAACAAAGAAGTAATAACAAACTTTTTATACATCATGAAATGCACTTCACGGAGGTATCACATTAAAATCAGTAGCAACGGTACAGGAAGTGTATAACTGTTTATCACAAGATAATTTTGGAGCCTTGTAGTAATCACTGTGTGGCTATATGCAGTGAAGGACTTGGCAATTCCTATTAATTGCGTCGTCCTAAGTCTAACAAGTTATGTTAAACATAAGCAGGAGGCTTACCTTGGCAGACCCACCACGTCCGACTACCTTCAAGATGAAGTACTGTTGGCCGTTGACTGTTACAGTTTCCATGCGACCCTATTTCCGGAACAAACATACGTTTTGGAAAACATTTGAAAAGATCAGAGAGTATCGCGATAACCTCATTAAATCATGTTAATATGGAAAATATATATTACCACTCTGTAATTCTGTACTTGATAAAAAAGCTAGACAATTTCCCTCGTGATTACACAACGGGTAACAATAATAGATATCTAATTCATATGATTATCACATAACAGTGAGTGATTATGGAGCTTAACATTGCTGCAGGAATCTTACACATCACCACAGAAAACCAAATTTATCAGATTGGGTTATGCCATCAATAACAACAGGCAGTTAGATAAATGCCATCTTATTTAATAATAAAACTGAGTACACACAGAGTGTAGAAACGACACATTCTGTTCCATACTGACCATGCTTGGTGTACTGGGAGGGACGTGATGGACTGTCTTCACCGAGGGAGTGGAACAAACAGGCACGGCGGCAACACTACAGGACAGAGAACAGTTCAAACAGATACACACGAGACATACGACATGCAACGACCTGAAGCTTCTCTGGGCTGACTATGTCGCACACAGGCATGACAATCACAGACAATGACGGTCGTTTTGGACTAAATCTGAGCTATAAATACAAAGTACTTTCACTTGGTATGGCTTTCGCACCACCCTACGGTATGGGAAACTCCTTGACATCGCTCTGAAAAGTAAATTAATTTTGGAATGCAGCAGGTCTTGTTAGAATGACTTTCCATAAACTTCACTTGTGTATGTATTTTGAGATATAAATTCGACCGACTGCGATTGTAATGCTTGCATTTTAAAGTTTACTGGAGGAAACATTATCATCTGTCTAGAGCATGTCTAGGTGTTCACAGCGACCCACTTCATAGATTAGGATACAACTTTGCCTTGTAACTCTTATATATATTACTTTGTGCACTTTGAGAAAACATACACATGAAATTATGTTAAGTAAGTGTCCTACTATTATCTGATAGTATACTGCAGTTTGCTGAGTGGAAAAGACATGATTTTGGATGCAATGCAAATGTCAAATATATTGTTATCATTCACAAGCATACTCAATGCATTATCTGACAATAACTGTTTCTATTCAATATCACTGGGCAAGACACTGTTTACTGTGCAGTCCACAATACTCACTTATTGGAATCCTGCTGAGACTGCTGTGACACAGGAATGTCTGGAAGCGGGGGAGCCGGCTGGACTTCCGCCGAACTCACAACAGGATTCACATCCACATCCTTACACGAAACAAGCGCGTCTTTATCACAGTGAGTGTGTACAGCCGCGGGCTGGTCTCTGATCACTGCTGGCACTGGGTCTTTTATCACAGCGTCTTTTACAGGGCGGCGCGACTCTGGCTTCACTTTCTCCACTATGCTCAGGTCCGAGATGTTCAGCTGAACCAGATGACTCTCGGACTTGATCTTGAGGTTGTGTCGTGTGGAGGACATGAGGGGAGTCTGGTGTTTGAGAGACGCCCTGAGGTCGGAGATGCACGGGACAGGCTTGCTGGACAGCTGGCTGTTCTCTGTCTGCATGCTGACCTCGGACTGCGACATCGACAGGTAGCCGGAAGTGTGAGCGTGCGTGCCAAATGTTTCTGGTGAGATGAACAAACATTTGCACTTAACGTATGAGAATTTACAATTACTAAGTCATACAGGGTATCGCTTCACAAATGTCTCTTATCTACGGTGATACATGTACCATAGCGTTCTCAATCATGGAGACCGTGCACTTGCGAAAGCACTATTGTCTCATTGTGAATGTGAGCTTCGTGAAACAATTCCCAGGTTATGAGGTAGGCATCCGGTACAGATTAATTATGTTTTTCTAAAACTGCTTCATTCAAAATAACTTCACCAAGTACTATAGCAGATACTGATGCTGGGCACCTGGGGCAGTTTCAAACTCGAGACATTTAGCTCCGATGTCTGACAATTTACCACTGAACTACCATCTTTCCTCAAGCATTGCACATACCATTCCCTCGTGGTTGAGGAAGGGGTTCAATTCCATCATCAATTTCTTCAAGTCCTTCATCTTCATCGTCTTTCTTGCTGAATGGCAGCATCATTTTCTTCACCCGCATAGGCATTCCCACCTTAGCAGACATAGGCCTATAAAATAAACACCACGCAAATCGAACTTAGAGCCACGTTGAAGATTCTTTCACTATTATCTACAAGGTTTGAGGAAACCCGCAACATCCATACCACTGAATGTTGCAATAAACGCGTGATGAGCAGCCTTGAAGGAGGATTTACCACCTACTGACATTTCCGAACTGAGGATTACCATCAATGTAGATATTTACAATCTGGATGAAGAGATATATCATTGTAGCACAATTTACAAACCTGTTCATTGGGATCTCATATCTGTCTTCACTCTCAAAACTCTCTTAAAGAGAACCAATGATGTTGTACAAATAATTCGCAGTGAGTGAGTGAATATGGAGTTTAACGTCGCTGCAGGAATCTTTCACCCATTTGTGACGAAACAACTCACAGACCCACACATCCAAAGCTATCAGGCCCCGACATTATGATTGAAACATTTTGAGCAAGATTTCATGACATGACCAAGCTAACATTTTATGTGGCGATTTGTGAAAATAATCTGTGAGTTGGGACTAGTACATCTCGGGTTGTGGACATTACCTCTTCCAGCCTGACACAATCTGCGAGTCCAGACGACAGTCGGGCGTACTGTGAAAGTGTTGCATTGGTCGTTTCTGGATACTGTTGAGCACTGACTTGAGATGTGACAAGCTGGCTGTATGAGACGTCACATTGCCGTTGGTGGTGTCAATAGGGAGGGACACATCATTGGTCTCTCTGCAATTACATTGTCCACAATATACATGATATATGTATCAATGACAAGAACTATAATAAAGTAGTAGACATAGGAAGCTCAATCCGCCAAGCTATAGAAAGGCTTTCAACAATCATTACGATCAATATTATTTAATAATTAAACTTTTTCTTAAAGCAGCAACTCGTATTTTAGATAAATACCAATTAGTAGTTTGTCAAACTATCAATTTGTACCTGCCATAACATATATTAAATCAAAGTAAACTGTTCATCCAAAGAAAGAAAAACAAGAGAAAATAGTGCTTTATACGTTTAAAGTCAAATTGAAGCAATGGATGATGGCTGAGAATAATCATTAGAAGAAAAAACTGAAACTAGATGGAAGAATCAGACTCTAGTAAAACATGTATCAGCAAATGAATATGAAGTCACTGATAGACAGCAGATACACTGAATGGTACAATAGGTGACAGTATTACTAATACAAACTTTGCAGAAGTAGCCACAGGCGTGTCAAGTTCCTCAGTTGACTCTTGACTACTGGTACTGCCAGTTGTAGTGCGAACCACTGAAACATACAGGACATCAAACCAGTACTGACATCATCCTCAAACAGCCAGATCAGCAGCAATTAACTGCATGAGCAGCATCTTTCTAATCATGGTTAATTTCGGTAAACTATTTCATGGATTACTTAAAGGCATAATATCACCTGTATAATCGGACAAACAAATTTCGATCTAAGACTAATTACGCTTGATTTATCCACCCAAAAGTTGTTATTTACTTATGTACTTATCCCTCAGCACCCGATAGTTATAAAACAAATAATATTTTATATTAAATAGAGTAACGTTCCACTATTTATCTTGTCTTTGATGCATTACTCTTCTAAGAATGAATGTGCGAGCAAGCATTAGAGTTATGTCCTTTTGCATCATATATGAGAAGCCATTGGCCATATTTGATTTAGGAGTGGCAGAGTGAAGATTGGTCAAACACACAGCGGTGGAAAGCTTTTTGGAAGTACAAACATGATTTTATGTATGCCAAGTGAATGTATTTTGCAGTTATAGCTAAGAACTAGTCCAAAACAACCGTAAATATCTGTGATATTATGCCGTTAAAACATTCTACTTGCCCGCAGAGTGAATGAGCAATTATGGAGTTTAACGTTGCTGCAGGAATATTTCACCCATTTGTGACAATTGCCTGCAAGCAAGTCAGGGCAAGCAGCAAAGGCTTGTCATATTTACATTCTCACCTGATTCAATATTTTTGGAGGAAATGAGTGGCATTTTCCCATTGTTTAAATTGTTTAAAGCTTGACATATCAATTCCTTTGGTTGAGCTTCAATTCGGGATGCCCTTTCCAGTATCTTCTTAGCTTTGCTTACATTGTCTAAGAAATATAAAATATATTTGATTAGGCATCATCAAAGCAATTTCCGTGGGATCTTCTGACGTTATGTTAATATATAATATTAACAGGGATGCAGCTTAAATTAATGATCATACAATTAAAATTTAGCAAGTGGCAGGGCAATGGACATCTTCAATGAGGTTAGAATGTTGAAAGTTTGAGATCGTGCTCAGCTAAGATTTCTCCCATTGACTCAGCACTGTAACTTGAGTAAGCATTCAAACCCAGCTGAGATTTTCAGTTACGGCACTGGGTCAATGAGACTCAGGTGAGGAAAATCTCAAACTCATTTATTTTGAGAAATCGGGTCCAGATCACGAAATACAACTAATCTGGTAGTACCATAGCAGTAGTAGTCCTAGGATCCTAAATTAGTAAATAGACAAACATACCTTGTTTGACTTCAAATTCTGCTGCAGCAATGTGCACAATGGCAAACTTCTTCACTATGGAGCGTGCATAGGTCAGCAAATCTTCTGCATCGTCTGGACTGTACATACTGAAATATCAAGTAACGCTACATCAAATGATTATTCTATCTTACATTGTAAAACAATGAGACCCTGGCCTGAGAATACATAACCTTTCTGAGACTGAGTAGTTATTTCAGTTATATTTTTTTTTGATTTGTGAACAACATAAGCAGTAATTAGTATTTTGTAACCTCTGGGCCTAACATTCGGACTATCCATAGATAGATATACCATAATTACTCTAATAATTCGAACAGGAAAAATGATTAAATTTGTAGGTGTTCGAATTATTAGGAAAATATGAAAATTTTAAATGATCAGTGTTCACATAATTAGGGACAACCAAATTAAAACACAAAATATGTTTGTGAATGAAATGGTAAATAAATGTATGGTTCAATAAACAAAACAAAGTAAGACAACATTTGTATTTGAAAAATGACTGTTCTAATAATTAGAAATTAGGATTTGAAAACAATTGTTCATGAAATAAATTATTTTTGGCAATTAATTTAGGTGTTTGAACTATTAGAGGGTTTGAATTATTAGAGGAATTACGGTAGTGTTACTCTGTACCAAAACAAATTTCAATTCTAACATTTAATATTAATTGTGGTAAATTCCCATTATGAATTGAAAACTCTAGTTTTGAACTCACTTCTTAACTTCTGCATACTCCAGGAAAAGCTTTGCATATGTTTCATTTCGCTTGTTATCAGCAGTCGGTATTGCCTGAAAAAAAGGACAATAACACACTGTACCCATGATATTGAAAAGAATACAAAAGAACAATGTGTGTCTGTGTGTGTGAGTGAGTGAGAAAGAGAGAGAGAGAGAGAAAATGAAAACAACAGCACACCCCGCAAGTTAGCAATGAGGAACACCCCTGGATGTGATATGTAGAATGATTGCGGTATGTAGAACAACTTCATGTGGTACCCTGGCACACATCTAGAAGGAAACTTGCGCTAACAGCCAACCAATGAAGTAATTTTCCTGATCAATTTGATTTTATTATTCATGCTTATCTTTATACAATCATATACATGTATATAGTGTCCTTTGTAGTTATGTTCCTTTGCTTATTAGTTATAATTATTGTGATGGGTACTTAAAATGGTTCTATTTTTGTTTAGCACCTACCTATACTGTTTGCGCATATTTCCCTCTAGACGTGTGCCAGGGGTACCACATAAAATACCCCTGGGGTGCAGATTGTTTACAGGCCTTAAAGTTTTTTTCCATTTGGCTCCTGCATAACCAGAAACACTTAAAATACAGTAGACCTTGCATATAACGTACTTATTGGGACCGGCTATTTTTGTCCATTATATGCGATGTCTCTTATACACATATGCCGTAATTAGCGTTGGGACTTCATATTCAGTCCGTTATAGACGAGTGTCCAGTTTATCCGAGGCTGATATATGCGAGGTCTACTGTAAGTGAAATATGGGTAGCCAAATGCAAAATTAGGTCGCCATGGCTCCCAAATTAGTCACTAAATTGAGCCCTGTGTTTAGCATCAATGATCTGTCAGCCTGACTAACTTTGAATGCCCTGTCAAAGACACAAGACAACAGGTTGTGCCTCTCCACAGGATCCTTGAATTGCACATGCGCCTTGAAGGTGTTGATGTAATCGTACCAGTCTTCTGGCTTGTTACCACCATCAGATATTCGAGATATCCATTGAGTGTAGTCTGAAACAAAGCATAAGATAATTACCAGCTGACCAGAGTACCGAATGCAAATGACTATGATTTGAATTTTAGCAGATATATGGAATCAGAATGAAATAGAAAGCATAACTGCACTAGAAGAAATATTAAAACAATAAGTCCTTTACCATGTTCATGACATACATAATGACAAGACTTTAAAACTATATTTTGGCATTCAACTGCAGCTAAATTACACTTAATAATATTGTATTATACATGTACCATGTACAATCATTCATATCTAACCTGTTATAGTATTATCTGAATCTGTTTTCTTCTCTTGTTTCACAGTAATTTTTGGCTTTCCTAACTGTGCCTTCAGATCATTCCAGTTACTCATGGCTGCAGTCTGAAACATAGATTTATTTTTCACATGCAAGTATAAAGTATAAATATAAACTTTATTTTGTAATCTATTCATAAATCTGTTTATAGATAATAATAACGATAATATATCAACAGTAACTTATTTTATATTGATATAAACAATTACTAAATTATAAATAGTTCCATCGATAATAATCGCAATTATCAATATATAGCCAGCCCTCTAGGCATTACTCTACCATGTCTACACAGGGTTCGCAATCAACACTCGCCCAGGACATTTCCCCTAATGCATTTGTGTAATGCAAAAGGTATCCTAAGGGCGAGTAGGAATTCATATCTTTTGTAAACATTTGTTATTTGTCATTATTCAGGCGAGTACATTTTAAAGTTAGTTTTTA
The DNA here is from genome assembly GCA_032361325.1 of Lepetodrilus fucensis. Lineage (NCBI taxonomy): Eukaryota > Metazoa > Mollusca > Gastropoda > Lepetellida > Lepetodrilidae > Lepetodrilus > Lepetodrilus fucensis. Next base: position 9,372 of record JAUTBV010121518.1, read on the forward strand.
TGATTATCCCTGCTACATTATGATTTTGGGTGGCAGAAGATTCATCCCCTGCACATTGCGATTGCACCCTCACTTGTGCATTTTTACGAAGGAACGTTTAGCCTCTAATCAATCAGGAATAAATTTAGCTACTAATTTGGGAGCCATGGCGACCTAATTTTCCAGTTGGCAACCAATATATACAAGAGCCAAATGGCTCCTTGGAAAGCAATGTAACTTTTAGGTCTGAATTATATTTTAGAATTCAGCACCACACTTTTCCCGTGTTGTATGTGTTTCAAATATCCGGAAATTCATGAAACACACGTGTTCCGCACAACCCAGTCTCAAACTCGGGACCTTTGAGTTACTGGCCCAACGCTTTATGGACTGTGATAAAACGCCACCTGGTATTAACATAATTTGTTTAACGTGTCACGATTAGAACCAGAAGTGATGTTTTAAAACATTCGGAAGAGTCAAACCTGATCAAGGTTAACTCACAGCACTTGCACTTATGGAAACTACCGAAAGATGCTGCGTGTTGTGATACCTTGTGGTGCAGTGAAGTAAAGAAATGACATCATATTATGACGCAGTAGTAACCCATACCAGTATTTGGAAACCTTGCTGTCTGCATCTAACAACATGGCAGCTCCCATGCATGTATGTTTTGCAGTACGTTTGGATGGGATAGAACGTATCCTGTGAAAGTGGAGGATTGTTCACAGTGAGTGAGTGAATCACCTACCATGAACAATAGTTGAGTACATACAGTAGTAATTCTAAAGTGTAATCCTATTAAATGTTTTGCTCTTGAATGTATTTGTGATGATTCATTTCACCATTTGTCAGTAATTTAATTTAATTTTTTTTAATGATTTATTATTGTCATGGCTGTTCGTTTTATCGTTTACATCGGAATCTTTAAATGGTTAGTGCTCACTTAATATAAAGCTAAGGGCTGTGAAATATTGATTGAATGAAGGCAAAATGGTTACTTTATATGGACATGTGCATGCCTTTTTTTTTTGCCGCATTTAATTAATATTTTAAACATAGAGTTGTGCTTAGGGTCACGAAGTATGGATGTCCAACCAACTGATAATTTATGCATGTTCACGCTGTTCATGTTGTTATTGTTTTTATTAAGACTTAATAACATCCTTTGTAATGTAATCTGAACATGTCATCTGGTCAGGTACGTGATCTTAATAAATGAAACGCTAGCAGTGGCGGAAATATTGATCTAACCAGCTGCTAACATGGCGAAAATAAGATACGGCGAGATGACTCTACGCGATGATTTTAGGTAAATTTGCCTGAATATTCAAATTAAAATTGCATATAAAAATGTTCAGTCTACATAAACTACTCACCAATTGTGAAAACCAATGTTTAAACAGACGTTCATGTTTTAAGCCATGAACAACAAAATATTTGTTAGGAAGAATATACAAACAGATTAAAACACAGAATTTTAAAATGGCCGCTTTCTGTCAAAATATTGTTACGCTACCAGTGATTGGCTGCTGGTGAGATAACCAGCGATGTTTGATTGGTTACTGTGATTGAGCTCCTCGCTGCGATTTTAGTAATGACGCTGCACGGAATTTGTAGTGTGGTGACGTCATTTACCTATTTACTTCTCCTTACACTGATAAAGAAACGCTCGCAAGTGAAAATGTTATTGGTTAGCACTGCGTAGAGTTCCAACTGTTTTCTTATACGGAAGTGGACCTGTACATTTTTCACCGAATAATGTTGTAGATCTAATACACTTATTCTACTTTCTCAAACAATCTCTCAACACTGTATTTTATAAAGTGAGTAGCATTTCCCCTTCAAAATAACAACTGTCGTAAACGGGGCATCGGTTTTCGTTTTGGTCAAATGCCTATTCTTCGACGTCCATGCGATGGCCTTATGACTTTATTTTATTTGTAGGACTTTAGCAACCGATACAGGTTCAGCAAACTCACGAGTATCCTCTCCAATCAGGCAGATACCACTCGATCTGGTAGTGAAAAGAGTAAAAAAAAGCCCTATAAAACCTAGGCCATGTTTATGTCCTCTGTTACTACAATAACAATAGTACAGCAACAATATTGCAACATGTTGGGTTGAACAAATGCAACCTTTATGGATTGGCTAAACTAGCTAAACAGTTGTCATGAGTTGTAGTTTACTCGAAATGTATTAAGGCAATGTCTGGCATCAAATTAAAATGTGATTAAAGTTGGAAAATAAAGTGAAATAAAATTTTTTAAATAACACAAAACTTACCTAGTGTATCTAACACTAAATTCTACTTCCTCGTCACCATTTTAACTGGGAAGAGTTTTATGGATTTATAGAAGTAGTAGCTCATTCAGTAATAATATACTAATGCCAACAATAGATGTGATGTAACAATATTTATCACCCAATACTGGCTCCCACTGGAGATAACATCAAGAGGACAACAATGTTATTCACCCAGAGATAACCAGGTCAGGAACGACCATCCTTTTAGGGATGTACATGTACTTCGTTTTAGGGACGTACATGTACTTAGATTTAGGGACGGCTGGCTATGTATACATTTTTCGCAGATAATGTTGCTAAATTCTTTTATATAAAGTCTGTGTCGATTTGTTGCTGATAACCAATCATGTTGAAGATAGAAAATACTAATTTTAACTCTGGAAATGCGTTATAACCTATTTCGCAATCGTAAACAGCAGATCGAGTTACCACGTGAGTAAAAAGTGGACTAATTATAAGTACATATAAGCAGTCATATAAGTACATGCATCCTTTAAAACAATGTCATGTGCATAATTTACAACTCGCCATTTCAATTTTCCATGGCATTTAACAGAAATATTCATATACATGTAGTCCTATTTCCCCGCCATTATCACAGGAACATGTAGAGCGGACCCAGTACGTCTGACTTGCCAAAAAACTAGCGTCCTTTGAACGAGGGATGCCCGTCCCTAGATCTAAGTACGTCCCTAAAACGAAGTACGTCCCTAAAAGGAATCGTCCCTGACCTGATAATGTCGCTTCAAAATTATCATGATTGGTCAGACATGCCACTCATTAGGTGTTGCCATCCAATTGACAGCCGTTCGCGGACATGATTGGCATGGGCTTGTCACTTTCACCCATCAGTTGTCACCATAGCAGGTGCATGTGAAGACTTCTGTTCAGTAACAAGTGAGGTACACTGTTTATACCTTACATTTAAGCATGTTGCTTTAGTTACATTATTGGGTGATAAATTGAATCTCCACCCTCGTGTATTTGATACCAATGTTATCCTACTCGTTGATAAAAGTAACAATAACTCAGATATACGCGGGCTGATTACAGTCACGCGTCTCACTGATGTATGTATTTAATTTAAATAGACCTCATTTTACAGAGAATAAAACAATACATGTAGGTTTAATTGGAGATGACAATATCTTGATAATATATTTCTTCCTTTTTCTTTTCTTTTAGACTGTTCCATTGACTTTCTGACATTCCAACTTTGCCATGTCCGACCAGAATTAAATGTCAGATAGTAAATGGGGCCATTACCACTACATTTAGCTATTTGAACTACCGTATATCGTTGGTCATAGGCCCAAGGGGCCCAACTAATTCAACTGTCGGTAATAGGGCACTGGGCTTATACCAGACGAAGACCCAAACTTGTTCCCGATGT